>JAWRVF010001717.1:0-48996 GCA_036785485.1 Physcomitrellopsis africana | reverse complement strand
ACATATACATAGTAACTTATATGATCAGATAGAACTAGATAAAAGAAGGTAAAAGCAGATTAATTCCATAATATCTTTAGAAAAACTTCCTAGAAACTTCATAGACGCTGCTTTGACTTTATAAGTGTCCATAGTAGACTTTTGGATTAGAAACTTGGTCAATAAGTTAGCCACATGTCGCACATGTTGGTAGCTTGAAGACCAAGCTAAATACGTGGCGAACATATAGGAAACTTGCCCTGCAAGTTCGACACGTGTCTTGCAACTTGGACACGTGTCTTGTAAATTGGACACGTGTTGGAGGTCCTACAGAACGTCGCCACTTAGCCCTTAGGTAGATAGTATAAATAGAGACAAGAGTGAAGTCTTCTTCACTCTTGTCAACTCCTTTCTTGTTTCCAGTCTAGTTCAAGAGTCTCTAGTTTTCTTGTCTTTTGGCATTAGCCATTCCAGTTTCTTTTTAATACATATACTTCTTTATATTTATTTCTTTGAGAGAGGTCTCATTTGTTTATTTGATTTCATCTAGTTATTGTCCTTGGCAATATTGCACATTATGGTACGAAGCCTAACAATATTTTTGTTTATATTATGGAGAAAAGAATAAAATTGTTCAACATGCTATTATAAAAATGATTAATTTTGGAATGTTCAAGATTGAAGTTGGAAAGAATCTAAAAGAATCAAAAAATAATCAAGTTCATATAATGTCTTGCTATGTTTTAAACAATTCAAGTAGAATTAAAACCAATAGATTTGAAGGAAGCTCAAAAAATATTAAAATCATTCTTAGTAAAAAAAAACAAAATCATTTTGGTCTTTGACAATGTGATAGACCAAAGTGAAATTCAAGATGTTGTGCATATGGATGATTTATTTGTTAGCAATGGTAGCACATTAATAGTGACAATTTAAGATTGGAAAGCAATAGAATATTATTTAATGTTGAAGAACTTGATGAAGAAATAAGTTGGAGATTGTTCTTCACTCATTATTATTTATACCAAGAGAAGTTTTCTAATGAACTTGTTGAGGTTAGTAAAAAAATTATAAAAACTTGCAATGACTTACTATTAAGCTTGAAAGTTACAGGTATATTTTTTTAGAAAAAAAAAAAATAGAGGTTGAGATGTTGGGAGCAAGCTTTACAAAGGTTTAAAAAGAAAAGAGAGTTGGAAATGAAAATGATAGTAACCACAAGATTTAGAATGTATTAAGAACATATGTTATTTTTTTTGTAATGATGTATATTTACAAGGCATGTTAAAAGAAAAAAAACATTGCAAATATGAATCAATAATGAAAAAATATGATGGAACAAGATGTGGAATTTATATTGGATACTAATTGCTGGTAAAAATAGATAAATATTAAATTATAAGAGTGCATGATCAACTACGAGACATGGGTAGAAAGATTGTTGAAAACTAAAATAGAATATAAAAACACATGGATGTGAATCTTGAACAAAGAACTATTTTATGAAAATTTAGAAAAGATAATTTATTTAACTATTATCTATATGGCATATATATATAAGTAATGATATTAGAATGATTCAATTTTTGAAATTTGAGTATATCTTATTTTCATATTTATTATATATTTCTATATTTTTTAGATGTATATTCATATAAATTTATTTTTTAATTTATTATTTTTATAAAATTCTTATATATATATATATATATATATATATATATATATAATATACCACTAATATATAAATTCTTAATATTTTGTGTGTTTAAATTGTGTTGGCTTATAATTGGAAGGATTATTTTATAATATTTTAAACAAAAACATATTTAATAAAATCAAAAGTATTAAATTTACATCACTTTAATTGTTGAGCTATAATGCTTATGGATTTGGAACAACAAATCTTTTAAAAAAACTAAGCACATTCTTTATGTTGATAAAATAATCTTTTAATTTAATTTAATTTTTATTATTTGTATGTATATATATATATTAAAAAAAATAGTAGAACAAATAACACATATATTATATGATAAAGATGTTTGAATTTTTTTTAAGAATTTAAATATTTTAGAATTAAAAAATTATAATTTTATAAAAAAAAATTCAAATTTATTTTTTAAGATTGCTACATTATTAGAACTTAATTTACAAAGATGTTCAAATTTAATCATATTGCCAAATGAATTGGGATATATGACTTCTTTAAAAATATTTATTTTAAAAGATTATATTAGATTAGAAGAATTACCAAGATCATTAGGAAGTCTTCATTTTTTGGCTACCTTTGATATAAGTGGGTACAAAAGCTTAACATCATTATTAAATAAATTGGGCAACTTCACATCTTTGATTAATTTTAATGTAAGTTGGTGCTTAAGCTTAGCATCATTGTCAAATGAATTAGAAAACTTAATAACATTTAGAACTTTTAATATAAGCAGGTGATCAAGCTTGACATTATTATCAAATGAGTTGAGCAACTTCACATCTTTGATTACCTTTGATATAAGCAAGTACTTAAGCTTGACATCATTGCCAAAAAAATTTAGAAAACTTCATTTCTTTAAGATTCTTTAATATGAATAAGTGCTTAAGCTTGATATCATTACTACATGAATTAGGCAAGTTCACATCTTTGATTACCTTTAATATAAGTGGGTGCTCAAACTTGATATTTTTGCCAAATGAAATTTTATATCTTATATTATTGAAGACCTTTAAGATAAATGATTGCTCAAATTTGAAATCATTGCCTAATCAATTGGAAAACTTGACATCTTTGACTACCTTTGAAATAAGCGGGTGCTCAAAATTAATATCATTACCATGTAAATTGGACAATCTCACATCTTTCACTACCTAATATATACAAAATTATTTAAATTTGATATTATTGCTAAATAAATTATTCAATCTTATATCTTTGACTACCTTTAATATAAATAGGTGCTCAAATTTGAAAATATTATCAAATGAATTAGACAATCTCAACTCTCTAATTACCTTTGATATGAGCAGATGCTCAAGATTAATATTCTTACTAAATAATTTGGGCAACCTCACATCTTTGACTTCTTTTGATTTAAAGAGATGCATAAGCTTGACATCATTGCTACATGAATTGGACAATTTTATATCTTTGACTATCTTTGATATGAGTGGATATTCAAACTTGATATTGTTGCCAAATGAATTTAGCAAATTTATGTTATTGAAGACCTTTAAGATGAATTATTGTTCAAATTTGAAATCATTGTAAAATACATTGAAATAATTGTGATCTTTAATTACCTTTAATATAATTGATTGTTTAAGTTTGATATCATTGCTAAATGAATTGAATAATCTCATTTCTTTGACTACCTTTGATATAAATTGATGCTCAAGATTATTGTTATTACTAAATGAACTAGACAATCTTACATCTTTGACTATCTTTAATATAAGTGGATATTCATACTTGATATCATTATCAAATGAATTGGGCAACTTTTTATTTTTTATTATCTTTAATATGAGTTGATATTCTCATTTAACATCATTATCAAATGAAATAGGCAACTTCAAATCTTTAACTATCTTTAATATAAACAATTGCTCAAGTGTAATTTCATTGTCAAACAAATTAACAACTTAAAATCTTTGACAACCTTTAATGGAAGGGCATGCTCAAGGTTGACATTGTTATCAAATGAATTAAGCAACCTTGCATAATTATTTTTGATATAACCAATTGTTCAAGCTTGATATTGTTGCCAAATGAATTGGACAACTTGATATCTTTGATTACCTTAAATGTAAGAGAGTATTCAAGATTGACATCATCATCTAATGAATTGAATAATCTCATATCTTTGACTATCTTTGATATTAGTGAGTGCTCAAACTTAGTATTATTGCCAAATGAATTTGGCAATCTTATGTCATTAAAGACCTTTAAGATGAACTATTGCTCAAATTTGAAATCATTACCAAATAAATTAAAAAAAACTAGATATCTTTGACTATCTTTAATATAATCAATTGTTCAAGTTTAATATCATTATTAAATAAATTAAACAACCTTATATCTTTGATTATTTTAAAATAAAAATATAAAATCAATAGATTAGATTTTTTTAATTTTATTTTTAATAAAATTATCTATAGATTTTATTTAGGTGATTAAAATTTAGATTTAATAGCTTTGTATTAATTCATAGCCATTGTATTAGTCATCAAGGTTGGTTATAATCAACTTAAAAATCAAAAAATATTAATCTTAAGTGAGACAATATTATTTAATATATCAAATGATTTTTCTTGTCAAATTAAAGATTTTATCAATAGAAGATTGTTTGATTAGTATTTTATATCTTATACTAGATTAATTATGCTAATGTTTAATTTATTGATATGATAGTGTAATTGTTATATGGTGTTGTAGTAATTGTCTAAATAATAAGATAGCAAGATAAAGCTTTTTATTAAATTACCTTGAGTTTTAATGTGTTTAATGTGCCTCGACAAGAAATAAGTAATAAAGTCCAAAAGTACTTATTTTTCTAAATTCAAGTATAGAATTATAATATTGGTAATAAAGAGTATTGCTTATAATATTGCACATTATGTCAAAGTTTATAAAGTATATTTTGTTGAATTCTAATAAAGATAAAATATAAAAAATATAAAATTATTTATATCTTGGTTGTTTTTCTTTGATGTATACAAACTTGATATCTTCTCTACAATTAAACTACTTGATTGATTGGACAAGATCATAAATATAGTATAATCCCATGCTTGTAATTCTATAAGAATTCTAATAAAATCTACTTGTTAATTTATACTATCTTTTAGTATTTCCTTTCAAATCTAATTAGTATTAAATATTCATAATTTGTATATAAGAATTAAGCTTTAGCTAATACAATTTATATTGTATCTTTGTATCTTGAAAGAAATGCATAATATTTAACTAATTGCAAACTTTATGCAATAGTAGACATAACCTCTTTTTTTTCTAACCTTTTCTCATTCCATTGTGCTCCTTCAATATCTTTGTTATAGATGTCTAACATGATGGGGTTTTAAAATTCAAATAGCAAATGTAAGCATTCCACTCTGATACAATTTTAAAAATACACATAGAATTTCATAAACAAATATACAATAGAAATGCTACTAAAGGACATTAACAAACATTCTTATAAATTTGTATTAATATAAAATCTACAATCAGTAATGACTCTGTTTTTACTTTTCTAAAAATTAAAAAAAAATACAAGAAAATTAGTTTTTTTTTTCCATTTTTTTCCATTTTTTTTTTGAAGCATCCATAAGAAACAAATTTTTATTTTTAAATTTTTAAATTTTTAAAATAAATCATGCACTCTAGAAAAATTATATTTTTGTTCAATATATAAATTGATTTTTATTTTTAAAGAATGCAACTATTATTTTCTTTTCATGGGATTATTTTTTAAAAAAAATTAAGTTGTATAGATTTTTTCTTTCATCCCTTTACAAATAATAATATCAGTATTCTTATTCATGCATGAAAAATCATTGTGATGTCACATGTCTATACACTACTGTAGTATTCTTTCAAACCTAATATTGACATTAAGAAATAAATTAATTGTGTTTGAGTTTGGTGATTACATAAGCCATTGAGAAAATGGGTGTTTTAAAAGGAAAATTTCTTATTGCTCAAAAAAGATGGTTTAAAAGCAATTCAAAGAAAATATACACAACAAGGGAGAAAAGATTTCATGAAGAAACAAAAAAAGAACAAAAAACCAAATGACACAAACAAACTCTATAATTAGCCATGATTTTACATGCTATGCTAAAATAATAATTAAATACCATATAAATAGTTTCTAAAAAGAGTTAAAAAACAAACAAACAAACAAACAAACAAGTGTAATGAGGCTGACAGAGAAACGGTCCAAAATGGCAGAGGAAACAGAACTCAGAGGAAGTAAAATGGAGAAGGGCACAAATGGGGCTCCAGGGCTAACAAGGAATGGCCTGAGAAGGGGGGGGGGGACTTGTATGAGGCTGGGAAGAGTGAGGGAACAAGAAGGCTTATCCAAACCAGGGCATGAGAGATGGGGTGACGTGGCGCCACACCCCGTGAGGCCCAAACTCCACTCACCCCCGCAGTTGTAGAAAGAAGCTCGCATTGCGTGGATGGGATAATTGCGGTTGCGTTGCACTGTCACGCTGGCTATGGCGTCCACCCTTCCCGTCCTCGGCCTCAGCCCCGCGCTGAAGCCCCTCCGCTGCTCCTCCGCCCACCCGCCTGCCTCCCGCGCCTCTAATGCTGCCGCTACTCCTTCTTTACTAGGCCAGGCTAGATGTCTTGGAGTTTCTGGCAGCAGCCCGTCCCCTAGGAGTGCCGAGGAGCAGTCGCCGTCGCCCTCAGTGCTGGGAAGAGCTGGCAATGCGTCCGCATTGGCCTTGGCTACTTCTTTGATGAGTGCAGGGGCATCGCTGGCGGATGAAGTCGCAGCTGGCGCAGTAGACCCGTCCGATATTGGAATTAGCACCACGGTCTCGGCTCTGTTTGTTCTCGCCACCATAGGGCTTACAGTTCTCACGGGTGGTGTAATTTACCTCGGTTTGACAGAATTCTTGGAGAAACGAGCGCTGCAGGAGGAGCAGAAGAAGATTGAGGAGGCGAAACCTAAGAAGCAGCCCGCCAAGAAATCTGCCAAGGCAAAAGTCCCTGCCGGAGGTGCGAAAGGATTTGGCGGTGGCAGGATTGGTAAGGCCGATGATGAGGAGACCAGCAGTTGAGTAAGATTACTCACGCAGGTAGCAACTGCAAGTGTAGGATACATTTCGTGGTCGATCAAATTTGTCGACAGTGAGGAGCAGCCCCATTTTTTGAGGCAAGTCTGTCTAGATACAAATGGAGCCTGGCAGTTTTTTTTTGGAACGGTCCAGACGATTCTTTAATCATGTAATTGTTAATGTGCAACGATTCTTTGGCTGTAGTGAATTGCGTCTGAGGCTGCCTACACGAGCTGTGGAGGATAATGGCAATTTATGGCCGTCATTTTTCCAGTTTTTCAATGTCCAAGTAGTGTGTTCTTAGTGATGATGTTGAGTTGTAGGTGGCATATGGTGTTGGATTAGGAAGCAGATCCACAGTCTATCTGCAGTTGCACTTATACCCGGGGGGAAATTGTACAGCTCTATCATCTTGAATGTAGTGAGTGATTTCAAGATGACTAGTAAAATCTTCCTATTCTATCCTGCTTCTGACTTTGCCTCAATAATTTAAGTAGAAATAGTCTGTTTACAGCATTCCAGAGAAGTGCAAACGTGCAATCTTAAGGGAAGAGAGTGTTATCCTCGCTGTTCCTGAATGAGTTAATATAGGAGACCTTGCGCCACACCATCCGAGTAATGAACCTGTCTTGTGACCATTATGATCGCGATATCTTCTGTTTGATACAGGAATTTATGCCCGTCTAATCATTTCTCACAGTATTGAACCGTGTCGATGTCCCCCGTTTTGCTGATTAACTACAGTGAGTGCATAAATAATCAGCAGCTGAAATTCACTGTCAACGATTCCCAGAATGATATATATGCATACTGATATTAAAATTTTCGTTCAGTATCGTGTGATTGGTGTTCCATAATCATCCAGGAGGTGAATGCAAATAAGCGAGTGGAAACGTATTCCAGTCTTGGAGGAATGTACAAATGTACCTGAACTCGTCGAACCCCAGCGTAGTATTCCTCGGGCCCTGTTTCTCGGAGGTCTCGCTGATAACATGTACGAGTGAGTTCTCATGTTTGGTGATAGTAGAGGTAGTACACTTGAGGTAGTACAAATGCGGTAGAAAGTAGTACTGTCTCAGCACGACCACCACTCACAATCTCTAGTAATTTCCTTTAGTGAGTCCCTAGATGAAGTTCCGATCTGTATCATCTCATAGGAAGATAATGTATCAACGATTGTTAGGCACTTCCTCTCACAAATATTCGGACATGATGTCCGTGTGCACACTTACAAGGAATTTGAGTGGAGCTTTCACAATCTGCTCATTCCTTCTGTGTCTTCGTGAAAATTTTTCAGGATACTAATCCCGAACAAAAAGAACATGACACATGATTCATTCGCAGCGCTTGTAGTTCTGAAAGATTCCTGCAAATGGAAGTTCGATTTCTATTTATAATTTACTCAGGGAAATTATCTATTAATGAGTTATAATCAGCTTATTAATTAAATGAGTTATAAGCAGTTCATTTCTGTAGCACTTCAAATTCTCTCGTAAATAGTTCTATTCAAAAACATGCTCGATTATAATGCTTAAAAAACCGCAAGGGAGTTTCCATTTGTGATTCCAACTAACAAGGAATTTGAGGGGAGCTTTCCGCAGAGGACTTGACTTCAGGAGGAGACGGCGATAGGGAGGAGACGACCTGGGAGGAAGAAGACCCAACACCGAGGCCCGAAAGATTATATGCTTGAGTGATCGAACAGAGTCCTCATTCGCAGCATTGCGCCATCGAACTCTACCTCCAGAATCCAGACCCTAGCTATGGCGCGCCACCTTCAAGTGGCGTTACTCAACCTCATTTTCGTCTTCGTGCATTTTCTTCAGGTGTGGAGTCATGGAGACACAGGCGACACGGGCTCGCCTTGTCTGCGCAACGTGGGAGTGAAGCTGCAAGCGTTCTATGTGCCTGGGAGCATCACTATCGACGGTCTAGCCGGCGACTGGAGCTCTGTGAAAGCAAACTCGTTTGCGTTGAATCCGGCTCTGACTGATAATCCCGACACTGGTTACCCCAGCGGATCCATGGAAATCAAGGCACGATTGCAATTCTGTTGTTTTTATCGTTACTAGTATCTCTCTCGGGTTGAAAATATCACTGTTCTATGAATGGTCTAGAAAGAGTGTCACGGATCGTTAAATGGCGAGAAATTAATTCTCCTTTCTCCCCATCATCAATAATCATCTTCTGAGTGGCTAATTTGTTTTGTTTTGATTTTTAAGTTTATTGAAATACATTCCTGCAATGTAGGTTGCTCTCTCTCTCTCTCTCTCTCTCTCTCTCTCTCTCTTTCTCTTTCTCTTGCTCTCGCGATAATCCAAGCTATTTCTCTTTCCCTAGGTTTCCTTTATGTTGTATCTACCTAATCTAAGCGGTGTTTTCAGCTCAGATTGGAGTTTTTTGTTCAATGGTCTTTAACAGGCATTCCAAGTCCTTGTATTTTAATTTCACACCGAGATATTTTGACCAAATTTTCAATATTTCCTTGGAAAAGTGGGCTGGCAACAGAACCTCACTAGCTTTTTGTGCTAAGGGAGCAACATTATGTTTTTCCCTGAACCGATCTTGTTTTACACTTTATCTACATATGAAGCACAGGTTCGAGTCGTGGAGTTAATGTGTATTGATTAGGCTTCCCGGTCGAATTTGTCTTACTTATTTCTTAGAGGTGTAATCTAATTCATTACCATCTTCCTGAATAATTTTATAAAGTCCATGGCAACATTCAATTTGACCACGAGGGACAAGTTTGTCTTATTCAGCGTAGCTGGCTGTTGTAATGTTTTAGGGGACGACAGTTTTCTGAAACTTTTATCAAACGTTTGGAAGAGTGCCGATGCAGGTGGCCCATGATGGACATGATATCTTTTTCCTGCTCCAAATCCCTGGAGCTTACAAATTCGATGTCAAGTAAGCACTCTCTACCCTTGAATTCTGCAGGTGGATCTATTACGTTGTACTTTAGTGACCATCGGAAAGGAAGACCGTTTAATCGTACTTATATTTATGAAGTCTATGTGTGCTAGTGTCAATGAACCATGGTTTTTCTTAGCTTGCAAATACGAAGGAAACCAATTTTGACAAGTATTTTATGATTTTTTCTGCTGATTACAGTGAGAAGAATATGGCAGCAATAGCTCTGATGTTCCCAATTGGAGACGATGCTACCTACCATAATGTATGTTCAGATAAGCACATGTACCTCTCTGCTGCAATTGAGGAACGTGATTTAGGAAGACTTGAATTATACGCAATCACCTAGACGTAAGGCATGCATTCTCTAGATATTTTCTGAGTAAGTGATAGCTACCACTGCTGCACAAGGTATAACCTTTCTGTTGTCCACAGATGGGCGGGTGTCCAGAGGCCTCTACAACTTGCAATGCCGCAAGCTGCTTCGGCCATGAGGTGGACCTCCTACATTTTGAAATAAACAAGGCAATTCCTGGTCGCTTATATGGAGAAAACATTGCTGACAGCTTGAATGGCACAGGAAGAGATAGGTATGATATATTAATCATAGCCATGAACCAATTATTTTTGGGCGAGACTGTTCATTTCCTCGAGAACGGTTGACCGCGGCGCTTCCTTAATGTACGATGACCAGCTTTCTGTGCTTACTTCTCTAACGGATAATTGCTAGGTCAAATACAGCCAGGGTGGTTGTATGCTTTCGTCTTGTACTGACTCCAGATGATGCAAGTGTTGTTGCAGCTTTGGCAAGTTGAACGATGGCTATGCTTGGAATCCTCATTGTCGGTCATACGATGGGATGACACCTACTGGTGCAGTTCCTTCCCTTGTAGCCAAAAGCTGCATGTCTCCAACCTTCTCTATTCATCCATCAGTTGCTATTTCTTTAGGAGTCATTAAAAATGGCTTTGAACAAGATCGGGTGCTCGCCACACAGATAGAAGACTAGCCTTACTAATGTGCCCCTTAATTTTGTTGTTTGCAGTTCTTTACCGTTGATAATGCTTAACTGAGAGGGAGAAGTCTCCTAAATACATATCTGGCTTAAGAGGATTGTATTTTACGTTTAGTTACGTTGGATGCGGCATCTTGTGTAAAGTTACCAGTACTGATAACATAACTGTCTTTTCAGGAGTAGTAACCGGTGGTGGCCAAAACAACTGGCGTGGATCTTGGACTCACAGCACTACAGATACAAAATATGGTAAGTTTTTTTTGCCTGTTTGATTGTTCAGGATTCAAGAATAACTCAGATGTCCAGCGTGGATTGTCTCATACAAAAAAATTTGTGTTTGGTTCGGCCTAACATTGGTTTATAAGCGACATTCGATCAACTGTTTGAACTTGAGCGTTGCTTTATATTTACACACACATGCACACGCACACGCACACATTTGTGCAGGTCTAGTCGCTGCCGACAGTCCTTACGGAGCTCTGGACGGTGCTGGTACATATATGTTTGAGTTTGCAAGGCCATTGCGTACTAATGATGCTCTTCAACAGGTTCATTCTCTCCCTTGCTTGGTTCTATGTCATTTACATTTTTTGGCTCATCTCGACCGAAGTTTAAAAGCGTATGTAAGCCACTCGTGCTTGTCAAAGGCTGTTGAAGCGTTCATAACGTTATTACACTGTAGGAAACCCCCTTTGAATAGAGAGTAGAACGAACCCTTTTGATTCTGGTCAGTACTTTCCCGCACTGTAAACGCTGACACCTCACCACCTCTTCGCTTTTTCAAACTTCAACTTATTCCATTCAATTGAATCAGGACGTTCAATTCACAATCGGTTCAACACACGGCATGTCGGCTGCCTTCTGGTATCCTGTTGCCGGCTCTGCGTGGATGCCCTATCAGCACTATTCAGTGAGTTGTGATTGGTTACAACTTGAAATCATTACAAATGAACCAAGCTTGTCAAGCTCTAGCAAACTTGGGAGTGCACTTAGCGCATTCTCGCTACTGTTCGCTCTAGCGTCTTTGGCCGTGGCTGTGACTGTGGGTTGGCGTACTCGACAAAGTAGCAGAATACCTTTTAATCCTATCAGTTCTAGCAGCTTATGAGAGCTGCCTTGTAGTTTATCACTGTCAGGGTTTTAGTTATAATGGAGCAGGAGCAGGAAAGTTTTTGGGTTATGTTTCCAGCGAAATTTTAGGGCGTAATCCTTTCTCGACCTCCTGTTGCTGTGCCTACAATTTTGGAATGAAAAGGTTAGTATTCGTAGTCTCTTTACACAAACACAAGGAAAGGTCCGTCACTGAGGGTATAGTTTTTACAAATTTGTAAATTTGCAAGCTGTAGGTCAACAGATTTCACGACGTACTGGGCAGTTTCTTCAAAAGCTTAAATGCCTCTGCTGAATAGTACCTTTAAAGTTGCAATAGTTCGAGACTGGTCAGATCCACTTCAATTAAACTAAATGCAACGTGTTCGTCAAGTGCCTAGCGACAGTCCAGAAATCCTTATGTTGTCTCTAGGAAGAAGAATACGAAACTTTTTATTTGCTCAACAACGATGCAGTGATAGTTGTACCAACCATTTCGGAGCATATGCACGAAAGGAATTACTGTTCTAACATCAAACCCAAGCATTGCTACAGTCACCGTATTATAATGTTGATAGTTCCTGTTCAGCCTCTTTCATTCAGGCTTTGATTTGCGATTTATCTTGTGTGAAGCGTATGTTTTTCCCTTCACTGTACATTTTTTCTGTACACTAGTGAAATACCCAAACCTACTCTGGTAGTTAAACGTGGGCCCACTAGTGTTGGTAGGTACTCTTATAATGCATATTGCAATTTAATCTGGATTCATCGATTATAATCCTGACAAAACGCTTCAATGCGTTGCTATGTAGATTGCAGTCAGGTGGTTCAGACTGGCCATGTCCATGAACATTCAATCAACACATTATGTCAGTGTCCGTAGTTTGTGTGGTCCTGAAATTAATCTACCATGTCAGATTTAGCAGGAATCTGGCAAAGTATTGACATCGTCATATAGTCATACAATGTTAGTCTTGACAGTACTAACGAGGATCGAAGATGTGATGACCAGTGAGCAGTACCCACGATCGCAGTAAATGAAGCTGCCATGGAAACATTTCCAACAACAGCAAGAGCAGTAGTGTGACAGGGCCCTTCTTCAAGCACTGTCGAATATGGAAACAGTCCACAGCTCGTGGCCATGGCACCCCCATCAGTGTCAGAATTAACGGCGGCTTGAAGGCAAGTGGTACGGTATTGAAGTGTATTTATGTCGTTGATTAGTTTTCAGTAGAACGAAGAACATTTTGAGTTATGTCACCTGGAATTCGTACAGTCTCTTGTCCAAAATCGACAGCTCCGAAATGGGTTTCATCCTGCTCAATTCTAGATAGTGTGTTGAAAGTACGATATTATACAGGAATGCAGGACATTGTTCATCGGAGCTTGGTCTGTTCAATTATGCATCAGCCGCAAGCGATTGTTTTCAGCTTCAAGTTCTCGAGCACGCAATAGTGCGACCTAAATCACATTGAACACGCAACCTTCATTACTAGTTTTCACTGTTGAGGACAAAAAATCATCCTATCCCATTACAGATTCTCAAGATATATCCGCAACTCCAGATGGTAGTTTTATCAGCAATTGCACGTACTTATGTCTTAATGTGTATGAATTTAAGTTTTCTTTGTCAGATGTTCTGTATTTGTTTAACTTGTTGCACAACCTCTCTTCCTAGTGTGGACTAGAACTACCTCATAATGTAGACGAGGTAGCTTCACTATTAGAATCGACCGAAGCGAGTGAACTAGTGCTTAGGCTTACAAGAGTTTACCTTCAAGTTTTTCCGCATGTCTTCATCATCATGCTCGTGCAAGCGTCTCTCTTCCGCAATGGCAGCTCGAAGGTTGTCTCGTTCTCGTGTGTATTGTTCTAAGCAACGTCGGTCAACTGCTTCTTGTTGTTCCATATCAAGGAGCTGCCCTACCCAAATAGAACCAGATCACTTCTTAATGGAACAACTTCAACTGTCAGGGCCAACACATTTTTCAGCTATTTCCTAATAAGGGGAACTAAAAGCCAAGGCGCCCCAGAGAATGTCACCAGCAGAGGTCATCAGGTGACAATTCTTTTTTTTAACTCGAGCCTTTCAGTTCAAAGTATCTATAGTGTCATGAACTCCAAGCTTTTAGAGAACCACCAAGCTCAGATGTTTACCAGCGCTTCGAGTTTGCGATTCCTATCGATCTCAAAATACAAGCTTTTCTCATCTGTCTGCTCCAGCTTACGGAGCCTGTGCATGAAAGTGTATGAGTTAGAATAGTCTAATTAAAGCATATTCGAAAGCTGCGACCGTTATCGTCAAGGCATTATTGGAAAACACAACTACGAAGACATTTGGATTGTAACTTCAGCGACTACCAGTCAATGTCTGATGCTCACCTGTCACGGAGGTGCTTATTCTCTTCAAGCTCCCTGGTGATCTCGGTATCAAACGGTTGGCCTTGACCATTCATGCTGGTGAGCATTCCATTTAGAGTAACTGGATCCGCTGCTCCTCTCATTACCATCTGTAGCTGCGATGATTATACAATAATTAGTTTTTCAGGTGACACCAGAACAAATGCTGGTGGAAAGAGTGACATCTGCTTGTGATATCGATTAACGAAGATTGAGTGTGTGTAAAGCCTACTGTTTCAAATCCGTTTGCAAGGTCCTCCCGACTCTTTCCAACTCCAGGAGATTCTCTTGCATCAGGCTCTGATCCTTGCCACATGAAATTCTGAACAGACAAAGTTTGATTCATTTGATTAATTTCATTTCTTTGCATAATCCCTTAATAATGAATAAATATAATGTAGTGACCTGTGTTTGATCGATTGGATTAGTGTAGTAAAACTGAATCATCAAGATCTTAATTTTGTAAGTAATGAAAATTACTTTGAACAGTACATGTGGCTCGTACAGTCTACTACATCTTCCTATTAGAATCAGTTGCTCGAGAGCAACATTCTCATAACTTCCTATAACAATTCTTGCAACCAATGGTCGTGTCGGGTGGACACCCCTCACAAAAGTTAAAGATGTATCCAATTTGATCGAAAGAAAGAGAGCAAGGGAAAAGGGATTAAATAGTAATAACAAGAAAGATGTCAGGATGTTTAGTTTGATTACCTTCTTAGGTGTGGAAACTTCAGGCGTGCCAGACCCACTCCGGTCTATTTCGTAGCTCAAATCTAGACCTGAAGGACCTATCTTTGACGTTGAGCGGTTGCGGTAGACAAGGTGGAAACCCATGTCAATCGGAGGGCTGGCAATATCCAACCTCGGCATATGAACTGGCATGTTAGCCGGAAATCCAGGTATGTTTAAACGTGATCCTTCTATTAGAGGATCAAGCTTGTCAAAGGGGTTGCCTTCGACTTGGAAACCACAAGCATTCAAGTCTGCAAATCGATCATATTTATCATCTCAGCAACGTGTCACAACATTGACAGTTCGAATGCAGCACTACACATGTTTCTCGAAGTTCAGATATGCAACCTTGACTACTAATTCGGATTTTGGATCGATCGTATGTAACTAAACCTAAACAAAACTATTCCAATATTTTAAACAAGGTTGGATAGTTTCTCAACAGAAGATTACCTGCTTCAGCAGCAGCTTGTCTGCTGTTTCTCCGGTTCAACTTCTTGTTGACGTAGCCAACAAGATGACAATTGTTAGCCCTGCCAATAATTCATATCAGATCAACATCATGTAGGAAGGCTCGGAGTATCCCCATTGAAGTCAGACAGGTAGATGAGATGAGAAGATACCAGTATAATTTTTGCATCTGCAATAGTCGCAATTCCAGACGAGATAATACAGCAGTGCGCTCAAATGACTGCTTGTCATGAGCGGGCTCCACAAAATTAGCCTCCAGCACTCCTGTTATTCAAAACTGATCATCTGTTAATCTCGGTTCTCAGAATGATAGTTCAGAGTAGAAAATTGTTTCTAGTATGAAAACATCATCAAAATTGCCACTCTCTCTCCACGTTACAGTTGAACTTGTCTTTCGTACCAACAATGCCTCGCCCATCACTTCCAGCAGTGTTCCAGACTCTCCAAAATGGCTGCATTCAAATGAAACACTTAGTGAGTTTTTTTGTATTTAACGCAAAACTAAAGAGTTGATGTCAAGTCTTGCTGATTAAGATCAATTCTAATCAATTTCGATGTCTAGGGTCTATACGAAAAAGGGTAAAAGTTCTGCTGATTAGTGAAAGTGCTAGCAAGAGAACACCTTAATTAGACGGTTTTTATGATAAACGCTGAAGCCCTGCACATCCACATGCTCCTTGGCATCTTTTACGAAGCCCATAACCACTCTTGCAACCATCTGCACATATTTTAGTGAGGTGTTTTCAAAATGCAATCGCTAACTTGCACAAGTAAAGAAATAAGTTATGTTCAAGTTTAGGTCAATAACGTTTAGCAGAAACGGCTTGCATTGCAAAAGATTCACCTTGACGTCTCTGGAACTTTCGAACCCCTGAGGCTTGTAACTGAGCTCCTGCGTGTACATCAAGTCTTCAGCCAAATCATGGTGTCGAACGTCTTGACCTCGAAGGTTGATTCGGAAGCCTGGCGGATATCGATAGTACAAGATGGACGCATAACTCTGGAAACCACATTTCACCGTGTGGAATGAGAATCATGACATGATATTTACACTTTAAATACCATTGTGGAAGCTTACACGACAGCTTTAGGATGGAGTATCGTACCCGCAAGGAATGCTGGTAAGTTAGGTAATGCCTTGAGTAAGTGTAACGCTGAGCCATGGCAATTTTTCTCTCGTCCAAATCCTCATTTCTCACCTGAATGTCCTGCATATTCAAAACAATGTTCCACAAATTACCGTGTATTTCTACGACCTTTACTAATCGAAGTTTTAGATTTACGCAAACCTGAGACTGAATTCATTTCAATTGAAGGTGTGCTAAATATCCAAACTCACGTGGCTGTCAGATTCGAAGTCAAGCTCAACTCGGCCGTGTTCATCCTCCCAAAGATTGTAAATAATGACTTTAGTTCCTTTCTCGGTCATACCGAAAAACTGTCGAGCAAACATTCTGATTCAGAGACATTCTGAGCATTGAAATCTAGTACCATATTTAGTGATTCTTCGACACACTGCACTTGTCTGAATGCAAATTAGAGAGCATATTCACAAACAAAGAACTGGAAAAGCCCAACCAACCAACAGTTATGACCTGGGTGAAAAGATCATGCTCGGTGCAATACGGGGACCACTGCTGAATAGTCTGCAAATTATGGACCCAATCGTTTGCTGTGCTCCTGATCAAAGGGCAGATCATTCCATCCTTGAGCTCATAATCTACCTGCAGACAATTCATCCAATTTCTCAACTATTGTGAGGAGTATTCGCACACAGAATTGTCGAGCTCATAAGTAGTTGTAAAGCCTTATTGAACCCTCACCATTGGTTTTCCATTCAAGCGCTTCAGTTGTGTCGCATGAGAACAACAAAGTATAGTACTAGATGTTTAGTAACTCTGTTTAGAAGATGTACTGATAGAAAGGTTTTTCTTAGCTGGAGAAGGATATAGAAAGAATATTTACAGTTTAAACATTTTCAGTTTTAAGGCGACCGCCCAAGAAGCGACATCCCTTCGCCAGTTTCACCTCCTAAAACTGACAAGATATCCTGGAAAATAAGGGGGGATATTCTCACCATGGGCACAACAATATCGTCATGTCCCGTACTTCGTAAAAACGTGAAGGATAGTAAGCCGATGCTCTGAGTGGCCCTGCATAAATGCGCTACACTTATCGTCATATTTTGTTAAGTCACAGTAGCATAATGATTGCTAGTAAAGTGACAAATTTAGGAACTGAATTTTGTTCTTTTTGGAGCATGGTAGAGAGTACCATAAAATGCAAGCATCAATGCAAATACTGTGAAATTGACAACCAAGACATTCGCCACCATCAAAGAAAAGTTTTGGACATGCCTTCGTCCGACATCAGCCGGTGAGCGCGAAAACACAATCACGTCCGCTCCTAGTCGCATGGTGCTCGTCTTAAATCCATTCCCATCTGGAGTTTCCGAACAGACAATGATGCACGCAATTACGTTTGGTCTCATTCATAGGGAATCCTTTGTTTTTCTGCTCTGAAATCCAGGCTTGTACCACCTATTCGAACAGCTGAAAGGGTTTTTTGGAATCAGTGTAGATATTAGCGTACTTTCTCTTCCTCGTGGTTTACAATGGTTTCTTGATTGAAATTAGGCTAGTCGATCCTATTCACTTCAAGATTACTTACATTGACAATGAAAAATCCGGCAATAATTAAAACCCTTGAAAGGAATACCCTCATGATCTGTTGACCGCGCTGAATATCAGCAGTATGAGTAGAATTCCTTGACCCACTGTATGAATGAAGCACAGATGTGTTTGAGACTTACATTGGCCAATTGTGTTCCCGCTTTTGCTCTTAGTGGAGAATCCCAACGACATACATTCCCTCATGCGTTCGGGAGTCATTCCACCACCATTGTCTGTTGAGAATGCAGACATATGAGTTAGGATTAATATTTGCACAAATTTGATCATCAAAGGTAAGAACGAGTATGCAAGCCACGATCAAGGAATCGGAACTTAGTAATTAAGAGATATTGAAAGCCTTCTTTTGCTAGGAGTGGGCATTCTAACCTTCAATGTATAGCATTGGCGATCCATCATGTGGGTTTCGGACCATGTCCACATTCACAAAAGTCGCTCCATTTTTCACCTGAATGAAATAACATGGGCAAAACATTGATACCACAACGGGAAAAGGAGGCTGTAATTTTGCGCCTTGAAGAAATTGACGTAGTGTATTCAATTGCTAGAGAGCGTAGTTAAAAGATTCTGCCATGCAGATAATTTCTAGAACTCTAAGAATCATCACATATTCCTCCGTAATGTGAGGAGAAAATTTGCAAGGAATTGGAGATGAAGAAGGTGTTGAGTACTACCTCGTCCATTGAGTTGTCTAGGATTTCAGCGACAGCTGCGCCCACGAAAGCAGTGTCAGGGCTAACATCCTTCAAACAAAGATTGTTCATGATATCCATAAAGTCAGCTTGATCTTTTGTATCTTTACATATTTGTACAAACCTACCAAGAAATTTAGCCCAACTTCCAGCAAATGTAGACGAATCTGTTCTATCCACCGTAGAGGCCGGCAATTCCAATTCACCTTACCGATCATCAATAGGTCTTATAGAATTAGCTCGAGGTTCTACTTGCAGTACAGTGCTCCCTGTCATGTTTGACGCTGATTATTGCAGACCTTACACCTCAGAAGGTTTCGTGTTTTATCCCACCATTTTTTCAGACGCTGACTTCATGCGCCACAACCTTAGTTCTTTTCATCTCATCCACTACTGCGACTTAATACGAGTCATCAAGAAATACATAGACTCGAAAATCTTAGAACTTAGCTTCTTTATTTTCTTTCCTTTCTTTTCTCTCTTTCTTTTATTTTCTTCTTTTTATGTGGAAATTGTACCCAAGTACCTCCTAGAGCCCATTTGTGACTGGTTGCGTTCGAGTGCAGGAACTTCGGGTGAACCCGTACGTGATCAATTCCACCTGAACATAGTAAAGGCACTCAGTTAAACCTGCATTCACCATTTCTACTGAGATCTGTCACTATTCAGATACTAGGGCAGAACGCTGTCACCTATAAGTCCTCGCTAAACACTCTCCACAATATTCAGGGTAGGCAGCTGAAGCCCAATCTTGCTGTCTTTGAACGGTGCTTCACATTGCAAGTGTGAAATAGTGTAAACCTGATGGTTGCGCAGTATTGGCAGGGACTCCTTCGTAGTCTCCAGCTTTCCAGAACTGGCGGCACTCAATGCGCACATTCTTGGTTGCCTCCACTTCAACATTAGAGTCTCTATTCGAAAGAGGCCAATTAAAGAATGGTGCAGCGTTTGGCTGTTTAACCACAGCCCCCATCTGAACTGGATTGTGGACTGTGATGCTCTGACCTTGGCTCCATTGAGCGCCAAAGGGGCTCTCCGGATCTTCCAGCTCTGGGCTAGCTGTGTCGATTGGTTCTGCCTTGTACCTTTTCTGTAGAATGCATGCTTTCAGCTGACTGACGTAGACACTGTTACTTTTGGTCTCATTCACCTGCTGCGGGCTACCGCCGTCGCTCACAGTAGTTGAGCTGTGGTCTAAAGACATGGTCATGCCCTCATTTGCCGCCGCCGGCTCCATCTTCACACCCCCTAAATCTGGCTGCGTACCCATTTCTTCCAGCATGGCCTCAATCCTTACATGTGTGTGTGAGTGTGTATGAGGAAAAGAGAGTGAGAGGGAGAGAGCTCACACACTTGACACGATGCGCTTCCAGTACTTCAGGTACTCCATTTATGGAAACTTAACTAGAGACTGGGCCGTCTCCAATGTAGTTTGTCCAAACCCAAGTCTTGTATTGCAGCATTCTTGTGGATTTTTCCCCCACATTCTGATGGATGTACTCAAACCATTACCACAATCCCATCTCGCTCCAGATGTGTAAGCCAATTGTTGCGCGGAGATCCAACTACAAATTGGTTCAGTGTAAGAACTCCATATGCTGGAAAGAGAACGAGCAGAAGACGGGAGAAGTCAACAGAATAAGACAAGTTGGAAGCAAGAGACCATCACTTGAGCGGAACATCACTGCTCCTCGCTACCCCATAGTCAGCAGCTCGAAACAAGAATGTTTTCAGACGGAGGTAGAACCGGTGATGACCATGCGACTTCCATGAATGGGCACGTACAGGTATGCTCATGGGCCTGCAGGGAAGGGAGGCGGGAGGGGGGAGACTTGAGACTCGATAACCTTCAAGTGGCTGGTGACTCTGAAACTATGTCGATGTTACACATTGAAGTATTACACGAAGAAGAAGCTTAGGAGGTCAGGATCAATTTCTACGTCTCCTGTGATTGTACCCAAGTAGGCTCTCGGCGCCAGCAGTCCAGCCCAACGACCAAGAACCAAGATAATCCCCCAATAATCGTATTTGCAACAAGTTCAACCCTGCAAGGTCATCGCAAATCACACCGAGCTCATGCATGCATGGATTCCAAGCTCGCTGAAAAGGAAGTTCACTCCACAATATTAAAGGGGAAAGAACAAGACATCGTCATAAACAAAAAAGAATTTTAAAAAATCTCTCTCCGCCTGCCACTTGTACTCACCGGCTATGGCAAACATACGTCAGCCACACTGCGGTGAAAGAGAGAAAACACTCCTCTTCCGACAAAGAACACAAAGAACAATTGCTGGAGTCGCAAGAAGGGTTGTGAAGCTGCAGTAACGTCACGCCGGGCCGTAAGCTCAGTACAGAGCATCCTTTTAGTCAAGAGCGAGCGCGCGTTGCTACGGTGATAGTGGAAGCGGTTGTGGCGTTACCATGGGGGTGGGAGTCTAAATCCAGACCCAGAGAGAGATAGAGTCAAGGCGCATTCCCCAATGCCGGTTCATGAGGAAGCTGGTTTCATGAGGGAGATGTGGGAGGGGGAAGTAGGAGCAGCAGCAGCAGCAGCAGCAGGAGTAGTAGTAGTAGTAGTGTAATAATAATAATAACAGTAACAGTAATTGGATTAATATGGTTCCTGCAAGCGCGCGAGGTACAGCACTCTCTGTTGACTACTCACGGCGCTTCAGCCCCCTCCTTCAATGCCATAGCTTCTCTCCCTCTCCATCCCTGTCACTGCCCCGCAGTACATCCCAATCCTTGCAGCCTCCCATATCTAGGCATATCTCTCCCTCAACTGACTCCCCCATCGACAAATCCCGCTTCTGGGATTCCTCTTCTTTTTCCTCCTCCTCCTCCTTCTCCTCTTCCTCTCCTTATTTACTTATTTATTCATTTTCTGTTTCTTTTTCGCGTCAGCGTCTGCCCGCAGCTTTGATGACGCACCAATGTGGGGAAATTCGGTTGTTCTGGTAATGCCTGGAAAATCTGGACACAGGTGAAGCAGGAAGCGCAAAGCCTGACTAAGGAGCTATGGCTTTAGAGCTCTGACGACCAGTCTTGCTTTTTCCACTTAGGGTAGAGACGAAGACGAAGACGGAAAAGACGAACAGTACGGAGAATCTGTTGCTGCAGCAGCAGTTGTTGCAACTCCACCTGTGCATGCAATCTCTCTCTAAAAAGCTGCCAGTCATTCTTCCTGCGATCATCCCTCGCTCTCAATCTCGACGTCCATGGACGCCGAGACCCATCACCATTTTCTTCTTCCTCGCCCTCCCATTGCTTCCATAGTGGCCTTCGCCGCCGCTGCCGCAGCCATGGGACCTAATCTCCAACACTGGCAGCCACACCACGCCACCCTCCTCTGAGGATTTCAGTCACCCGGGACTAGAGTTCTGATCTTGTGCCATGCTTTCTCTTCGTCTTCTGCCTGGTGTTAGCTTGTGTCTTAAACAACAACCCCTTTGGGTTGCTCATTTCATCAATGCTTACTTCTTTTTAGCTTCCACTTGATTTGTGGCTCATTCTTTTTCACTAGCCATTTCGTTTTTGTCTTCTGTAGTTGAATTTTTGTTTCTTTGTTTGTTTATTGATTTTTATTTCTCTCTTGTTTTTTTATTTATGAATAATTGAGGTTTTTGTTATTTTATTTTGATTTTAAATATGAAACACGTTGATGAAGTTGTTTGAACTTTTATTGAGTTCTAGAAGTCAAAATGTAATTCATAAAGTCACAAAGTGTAATTCTATTTGCAAAAATGAATGAATGAATATGTAAATGAGTGTGATAGTGATATTGAGAAGGTTTTATTTGTGCGTTTTTTTATTTATTTTATTTATTTTTGTTGGAGGATAGTGATTGTGATGTTTTTAGGGTTCTGTGTTGATTTTCTGTTGAAGTGATAAACTTTTAGGCAATATAACTATGGTTTTGTATTGCTAAAATAGTGTTTGAAGGTTATAACTTTATTATTATAGGTACTTCAGCACAGCTATTCTGTTCTCATGAAAACTATTTGTTTAAATAGATCGCCAGTGAATATATAAGAATGCATGTATTTTTTAATTAAAATAAATATTAATAAATAAATGAAAAAAATAATGATAAAAAGATTTGTAAATTTTTTCGCTTTTAAAACTCAATAATGCATTTTTCATTATTATTTAAGGATATGAGCTTCTACATTTCATATTTATTGTATTTTGAATATAGTTTTGATTCTAATCTCGTTACTTGGTATATATTATGTAGTTCTAATGAGGGCTCATTTTTCATTCCGACACATCAATTTTAGAATTTTACATCTGAATCATTCAAATTTTAGTCAATAATATATTTATATTTTTTTGAATTACTCATACTATATATATAATATATTTATAGTAGAATGCACAGAGTAAAATTTTGTTTCTATTTCTATTATTTTGATTCTGTGCATCCTAAAAATCAATTTTATGAATGTGTGTCCTTTGTTCAGTTTTGATTATCATAACACATAAAGTTAACAGGTCAAGAATTGTTGAAAGATCCTGTACCAGAATTAATTTTTGCATTTCAAATACATAATATTTTAACATCTATAGTATCAATTAAAAAAAAAAATTAATGTCTTTGTAAGATATGTTTGTGTGAATGTGTATATATATATATATATATATATATATATAAATGAAATAAAACCATAAACTTGTATTTTATATGTGGTTTAAGTTTATAAGAAATATATTTGAATAATTTTACTGAACAAATGTATGATTAATTAATCTGGTAAATGATACAACTAATGATATATCCCTTGGTAGATTATGCAAAGTAAAATAAGAGTCTAAAGTAACACTGTAATAATTATGTTTTGATTGTATGAATGCATATATATTTATATATTTATATATTCAAATTGTACAAAAAAAATTTAAAAATGTAACATATACAACATAAACTCTGTAAATCTTTAATTGATTGTAAAACTAACAATAGCTTAAAGAAACATAAAAACTAAGATGCTTATTAATCATTAAATAAATTCCGGTTATCTCTCTAGATATTGTGTAATTATAAAGTAACTTCAATGTTATCAAATTTATTAATATTTTTTTAAATATTTTTTTAAATTTTATTGCCATTTATAACTCTCATAAAATTTAAAAGAAAAATAAATAAAGATATTTAATGAATGTATTAAAATCATCAAAAGTAAAGTTTATTGAAAAAATGATTATAAAACTCATATACATTAAATATTGTATATAAATTTGTTACTTAATTAATTTTTGTGTACACATACATATAAATATAAATATATATATATATATATATATATATCCCATTAATCATATCTAAACAATAAATTTTAATAGTACCATATTCATACTAACTGTGATGGTAAGATTGAGAAAAAAGGAGTAATGTTCATTTCAAAAATAGTTAGATGACACAAAAAGTTAACAAAACATTTATTTTAAGTTAATAAATTTGTACTTTTTTTATACACAAAACATAAAAATACACCACTAACCAAAACCATAAAATTTATGCAGTTGTCTCTTTTGTTAGTTATACACTCTTTTATTTTTTATTCTTAATTTTTTATTCTGTATGTTTGTTCAATTTTATATATATATATATATATATATATAGTTTGGTATGAATGAAATATAATCTTGTGATTCTTGGTTGCATTTTTTGGATTGTGATTCATTATAGTATTGTATAATATCATACATCAATATCTTGCAATATATTGATGTATGATGGCCAAAACAATGGCCAGTGCTAGTACGAATGATGTTTTTTATATATTATTATACATATCCTCACGTAATAACATTATCAAACTATAGTAAATGTACAGCTCCCAGTATAAAGAGAGGCACATTCTGGTGTAGTAATGGGTGGTTGGTATTATTCCCTCGTGTCCTCCACTGATGAGCACCCGCGTGTTCATCCACGTCATTTCGGCACCGGCTGTCAGAGCCACCCGGGTATCCTGGAACACTGCAAACGTGGACAGACGGACTCCTCCACGTCGGCAACAGATGAGACGACGATGAACGCACAGAGAGATGAGTACGTGTCATTCATATGTATACGTATGTCCATTCCAAAATTCATTCATTCATCCATCAAGGGACTGGCACTAGATCTTGTGTGGCAGGCATGGGGATACCATCCAGCCTGGAGTCTGGGCTGCCTTGGCTGACAGTTCTCATCCACGTTAAGTAAAGATGGCGGGAAAGTTAAAGGCAAAGTACACACTTCTCTCATGACTTTTTTGATGACGATTCTCTTCATGCATCCAAAAATGAGGTTCATATGAGAAGTATGTTTCTCATGCGAACAATAAGTTTGAATTGGTTAAATTATTCAAGCTATAATAAAAGTAAAAAATAAAAATAACTAACTAACTAAGTCAGAGAAATTTAATGTGTTTGTCCATTATTTTGACTACCATTTGATAATCTTATTGTTCTAAATATGGACTCCAACACATAGCAAAAAGGTGTACTTGAATGGCATCAGAATTTTTGTAACCATAATTAATTCCATTAGTATGCTGGTGAAAATAAGAATAAAAAATAGAAAAAAAAATCAGTATCAATATAAATAAATATTTTTTTAAAGTATATAAATGTAAGTTCAATATATGTATATTTTTTCTAACATCCCTTATATATAAAAATCAAAAAATGTAATATAAAATATTTTGAAGGACTTGCAACGTATAATAACAAAGCAGCATAAAATTGTACATGCACTGATTGATACAAATAAAATATTTAAAGTGATAAACTTGGTGTTTTTAGCACAAATATTTTTTTCTCCCTCTAAAATTATTTAATTTTTTTTATTATTTTTTAAAAGAAATTTTGATGATATAAATGAAAAATTCATGGTATATTCTTTCTTTCATTCTTACATATTTCATAATTTCTATTTATGTCCTGTCAGTCCAACAAAATACATTATATTTGAGAATTCTAATATGTAGAACATTCACATATATGTCACATGTAGTTGTGAAGTTGGTACAAATTGGTACACGTGAAGTAAATAATAGGCTATAAAAAAGGAAATAACTTCTCATTGCACACAAAAATAGATGGGGTGATAATTTAAGTTATATAAGAATATGGTGTGAATAATTTTATACTATTATCAATTGTTGAATTTGGAAATTAATGTTACTTGAATAGTGCAAGCAATGATTGTTTGATAGCTCATGCAGTCTGTGTACTTGTGCCAGTGGGAAACACGTTAAATAATGTGTGTTCTAATTTTGCTCTTTCTCATAATAATGCATTGTTCATGTAAATAAACGTGTTTAAATTTCACTTACTGAAGTACATGAACTGATTATTAAATGCACATTAAAATTTTCATAATTCGTAATAAAATGACACGAAATAAAACACCTGTAGAAACTTGTTAGCAATCATGAATTTATCTGTAATAAAATTATGATGTTTTTGATCATTGTAATATTCAGTCATATTATCATTCATTCATTCATATAATGAATGTTTATAATAATGTCACATAAAAAAGGTATTATGAAGCAACAATAGCATACTTGTATTTTGTGAATATTAATTAATAATTCTAAACTCTAATATATCTTAAATTACACATAATCACATATATTTGAAGAAAACCACACTTTAAAACGTTGGAATTTTACTGAAGTTTATAAATAGAATGTATTTACATGCATGTTCACAAGCTCTATTTTGAATCACAAATCCATGATCAAAATTTATTAGTTCTAGCTTCACATCTTAATTTTTTAAAAATCTATCACAAAAACTTAATAATAAAAATTCATTATTTAATAAATTAAATATATGATTTTTTATATATATGTGAAAAAAAATATTTGTATTTCTTAAAAAATGTTGCAGTTCGCTGCAAGTAATCTACATAGGTAAAACTTAAAGAACGAGCAATTTGTTTTGTTAAAAAAGAGGAGTAGTTAACTCTTTTTATTCCAATCTTTTTAATTATAATGGCACTTATTGCCCTACTTGCATTCCCTCTCTTAATGGATGTTGTATATTTATTTGGCAAATTCTTGAAAATTATTACTCATACAAAGTCAATAAAACATGGTTTTTTATAATAATTTTTTAATATTAAAATATATTATTTTTAAAATTTAAAATATCTTATTTTATCCATCACACTTTTTTTTCAAACCTAAAAGTAAATACTTGTCACAAATAAAAAATTATTAAATTAGTAGAAATATATTTATTCTAATATACATTTTTGAATAATTTAAAATTTAAAGTAACTAATGCTGGAGTTTTTTATTCTTATTTTTATGAATAGAAGCAAAAACATTAAATTATCATCCTTCATACATATCTTTTTATTATTTTATAGTAAAAAAATATTAAAAAAATATAAATAAATAAATATAAATATCATTTTGAATAATAAATTTAAAATTGGCTAATTACATATTTTAAAATTTATACTTTAATCTATTTATTCTTGAATTATTTGGTTTTAATAAGTTTTATAATATATAGAATACGTTTTAATAAGTCTTAGTATTTTTTCAGTCTTTATAAATATATTTTTTTCATAAACTATTTTTTATGTGAAAATATTAACATTAAAAAAAGGTGTTGCTACTATCACCATAATCTGCCATCCACCACATGTCACCACAATTTTTGCTTTTACTACCACAACTTATTCTTATTAACTTTTTATTTATTTATTTTATTAAAATTAAATTTACTTTCTATATAATTTAAAATATATATATTAGAAATATTAACAAAAATTTTGATTGGAATAAAACAAACTCAAGAAGTATATTGAGTGGTTGGTGGATTGTGGTTGCAGTAGCAAAAATTGTGGTAGCATTAACAATTCTATTTTAAAATATAATATTTTAATAATATTTAATTATTTTTAATTTAAATTTTAAGAATACTAATTAATTTTGGTTCATTTAAAAGTGAGTATTAAAAATGATATTTTTTATAATTTTTTATAAAATTACTTATATATAAATAAAAATTATACACATTACACATAGTATTTTTTAGAAGAAGTATATATAGGATATTGCTAATACTACCAGAATTTTTGCTACTACTACCACAACCTTCCATCCAATACATGCTACCTTTATTCAATACTTTTCAATATCTTCCAATATCTTTCAAATTCTTTGATTGAATATAATTTATGATTGGAATTAAAAAAACTAAAAATTATGTCAAATGGGTAGCAAAGTGTGGTGACAATTTGCAAAAATTATGGCAGTATTAGTAATATAATATATATATATATATATATATTATAAAATCTAAAATTTTAAATATTTCTTATACTTAGATTCAAATTCTGAGTTGATGATTATTATAATGAATGAGATATTTATATTTTGACAGGTACAATCCGAGATTATTTCATTCTCCAATATTTTGAAACATGCACCTCCTAGTCATCAGAGCGAATGATAAGTGAAAACATTCATCCAAATTGGGCGATAAATAAGAAAGCATCCAAAGAATCCGGGTTGGTTTGAAAACAAACGAACCTTCCCCATTCCCGCGCTTTTCGAGCAGGTCTCTCCCACGCTCCGAGCCCCTTCGATGCGTCGCCTCGGAGCCATTCTCTGCCAACTTGCTTCGCCATTTAGTGTTGCCATCGTGACGATGCATCGCCACCATCCCTGCGGTACCAGTTTCTACGCACTTCGTTTCCTAAGCTGCAAGTTGTGTGCAGTGCAGCGGGGCACATTCATTTGTTTGCTGCGTCGGATACTGGACTCGCATTATCTAACGAGTGCGTGGCTTGTGTTCTGAAAGTCCATTTCGAATATTTTCATTTTTACGATCCGTTGCTAGTCTGTTAATTTATTTTCTTAGGAGTATCTCGACGAATGAAGATTGAGATGTTTTTCTAGGCGTGTTGTTTATGTCTATATTTCTGAATGTTTTCAGACGAACGGAGAGATCTCTTGAAGAAATTCAGGTTTCTGAGATGTTTCTGTGTCATTGAAGTGTCGGAGATTGTTGTGTAGTCGTGCAACCGTGCAAGAGGTGGTAGCAATTGAGTTTCTTTGGTGAAGTACCGTCCGTGTTCGTTTCGCTTTCATGATCGAAATCAGTCAATTGGCCGCGGGTTCGCTTTGGAGCTTACAGTTATTAAAAGTGTTCATAGGATGGTGAATACATTAGGTGAAGATTTGTTTCGGCACTGGAGCTGTCGTGGTCTTTCCAGAGTATTGTATTAGTGAGGTCTCCTTACCAGGCCGTACTCAGAATCTTCACATGCTAGGTATCTGATTTTTTCCGCCAATGTAGAATAAGTTCTGATGGACACTGTAGTCGCTTACGGAATCACATTCAGAACCAGGAGGCTTGTCAACTTATCCCAGGATTGATGCAATTTAGCTTCTTATTCCATCATGGTTGAGTAGCGAGTGGTAAACGTGTCTCCAATTTCATGCATGCTGCGCTTCCTGTTGTCCGCAACCTGCACGTCTGCACCGCAGTGACAGGTTCTCAAGTTGGTGACCAACAGGTCTGGAGGAGGGGGTACAGGTCAGACTTGTTTTGATATTCTCCTGTATGTCTCCATCCAAACGCAGCCACGTAATTCTATATTAATCAATTTTACCTCTCAAAGCTCCTAAAACCCTATGGTAAATGCTGGAAAGCCTACTCCCCGTAACCTTTGAACATTGGCACAAGTCTGGAAAGTCTGATAGCGGCATAGGTCCATGCCAGAGCTTCCGTTTAAATGAACTATGTTGGCCCTTAAGAAGTGTGCCAAAAACAATCGGGTACCCATAATTTTACGACTTACCTAACTTGAAGTAACTTCGCAGGATGGAGCCTTGGGAGATCAGATTCACGTATGATGATTCCCATCAAGCCGTGCTGTCCTGTCCCATTGTCTCTAGGTGTTCACTGGTTGAACTCTTACGTACTTTCTATACTATTGAGGGATAATCTAGGCGTCTATTGATTCTGGAGTTCACACTTTCTCCATCCCTTGGCAGCGACAATTGAAGAGATGTTGAAATTATGTGATCTCGTTTGGCACCGCTGATTACGAGTCAGCCAGCATGAGGATACGATGTCAATGTGGTGAAACCCGTCAACAAAGACGTGAAGACATTGAATTCAGCAACTCTCTTGCTCATACAAATATTGGTGTACGACCAAGAGAAACAGACCATCAGAAACAGTTGCTGGGTCGCTTGCGTGGCGAAAATCAACGTCTTACTGAATTGTCAGCTCCACTCTTAAGTGCATAAGAAATACAGTCCTTACCATGCATATAGAATGTTCCACGTTTTCAAAATACTTCTCACCCTGTGAATTGTTTTTAGAGAATGAATAGGAAAAACACGTGAAATTACAAGTCTGTGACAATCTTCAATCACGTGAATATAACTATCTAGTTGCTTACCTCAAACCAAGGAGAACAATATAACCTTAACCCTACAAAGACTCTCGAGCTGTTTCACCTCACTGAAGGACTTGAGGTACACATTCTGTAATTGAGATTGCAGTGGAGGATCAATGGTTACATTGTATGTAGGTTGTGCCAAGATCGTACACGCTACATTCATTAAATTGCGATTGTGGTGTGTCAAATATGCTGGATGCACAAGACAAGTACTCCAGCAGCGAGTGGTGATGCTCAGTTCTCTTTCTGCAGAGTCTGTTGAGGAAAAGGTCCAACAATGGAGTGCTTAGAGCATGCGCCAGCTGAAGATCCAGAGATTATGAATCAAGCGCTACTATCAACTCTCAGTCCTCAAAACCCGGCTCCTCAAATCGGTATGTTCTGAATCCTTTTCCAACTGCAACACACCAAGATGGAGTGCAACTGAGAAATGGAATACCTGATGGATAGGTGAATCATCAATTTCTTTTAGGAGATGTACAACTTATTTTGTGGATAATTGCAGTTGTAACCAATGCTGTAGTGGGCAATCAGAGGGCAGGATAGATGAACATTTATCATGGGATGTAGTAATTCGGTGACGAAGCTCATCAGTAGCCTGAGGGACGTTAGTTTGGGATTTTTGCAGACTTTTGATGGGTCCAGGGATGGTCTACATAATAATTTTGCAACTCCACAAGCCAATTTAACACTACTATGTCATGTGCACACCACATTGTGAAGTTTGGAATTTACTTGCACACTACCCAGCAGAAAGAGTAACGCACACTATTCTATTGAGATACTTATTGAAACACTTAATTAATCAATCAATTAATTAGTTAATATATTTTTCAAGTGGACATAGTTCATGTGAACTATAGGAAATATCTTATTTTGGAGTTCGGAATCATTTTTTTGTAAACTAAATAAGAGTGAAACTAAAAATAAAACAAAAGTACAATTTTGAACTAAAAAAGATTTGCTTGTGTGAATCATTGATATCTCTGTTACTTTTACCTTATCTGAAACCCAGTCATTCTTATCATATATGTGTGTTTGTTTGATATTGGTAGTAACGATTTAATCATTCTCGTACCAATGATTATATAGCATTATGCAAATAAATGTATCAAGTACTTAAATTTGTATTTATATTGAAAGATTAATCTAAGAATGAAATAAGATACTTTTAAAGTATTTTTATGGAATATGTATCATGTGCTTTACAACTAAAATGCTATTTTAATAGAAATAAAATATAAAAACTTGAATTATTACACAAATTATATTTGATCGCATTTCTACGTTTAATTATTTTAATTGTTTTTTGAGCATAACATAATTAATTAATGATTTGATTTTTGATATTTAAATCTAAAATATTACAAAATTAAATAATATAATACAATTATTAGTTAACCACATAATTTTAATGTAACTCCTAATGTATTTTGTATAATATTGAATTTTATAAATTTTATAAATGTATACAATTATTAATATCAATAAATAATAATATTAAATATATATTTTATAAAGTAAAATATAAATATTCATGACTAACTTCTATAATACCAAATTATTTATAACCAGAATATTTTTAAAAAATAAATTGATAGCAATGTTCATTGTTTTAACTTAATAGTTCTTGCAAAAAATAATTGTAAATTATTTTTATCTCTTTATTTAGTTTTTTGAATATCATGGCTTTTAATGATTGAATAATGATTGAATTTTTTATTATGTGTCATGCATTCCATCTAAAAATGTAGTGTGTGTATATATATAAAAATATGTATATACATATAGCATCCAATTTCAAGTCTGGTGGATAGTTAATTGTCTCCCAGTACCATAAAGTATAATGATGTATGATGAATTATAGAATTGTAAAATGTGTTCTCTACAGTAAAATTAGCTAAGAAATGATTCAATCTTATTACTCAACTTCAGAATAACCTTAAAAAAACCATGTGCAAAGGAAAACATGTAAATAAACTAGTGAGATTTACCTGAAACCACTAAAACTAATTGTGGGTACATCCACATGATTTTTAGATTGTTTTTACAAAAATATGAAAACTTCAAACTTTCTCTTCTGCACAGGTTGATTTGCACCTTGCTCAACACAATTTGTTGCCAAAAATCAAAACCTAATTTAAGTCATGAATATCCTATACAAGAAATGGGTTACACAACAAATTAACAACAAATTTAACACGTGTTTCGAAGTCAAAAACCTAACTTTTCCATGGACTAGCTTTTCTAAAGATGAAACTGCTTTGCAGGAACAATAATAAATAAATAAAGCAAGTAAGAAAGAAAGAACTAAGCCAGGAAGAAAGAGAAAAAACGCCACCCAAGTAGCCATATTACTTTTATCCAACAAACTTTGAATGAAGGTTTCCTTGCATGCCTGGTAGGCAGGACAGACACAATGCTGATGAGCAACGGCTGAATCACATAAACAAACTCTACACCACAATTGCCGATTGTGCTTGAAAGTCCACTTCCCAGAGTTTACTTACACTAACAGAGCATTAAAAAGGTTAGTATATGCCTCTGCAATTTGAGAATGAGACTTCGACCCTCCTCAAAGTCCTATATAACACACTAAGAATGGCTGTCTAGGGCACATACCAGAACCGCTTATGATCTATAGAAAAAGGATTAGGAGAGACTGCCCTCCTGTCCACTTGATCCTCAAGGGATCTATGCACTATGAGGCCATGCAGAAATGCTTTGAATGGTAGAAGTGAACCTAAGTAAAAGATAATGGTTCTGTAGAGGTATGCCGTTCTACAATCACAAACAAGCTCGACTCCATCCACAGAGACTCAGCATCACTTCGAGGAACTGAATCACGCCATGGCTGGAGCAGTGGAGCTGGTTGAACAGATCCAAGACGAATCGCTACGCATCGGCTTTGCAGGGCTCATCATACAGAGCGTCTGAACAATTGGGGGCTTCGTTCCAAGGGCCAGCGTCTGAGTTCTCGCATCCGCCGAGACAGTTGCAGGAGCCTCCTAAAAACTCAGGGAGGTTCTCGCAGTCCACCAGCTCAAGCAACCTCGAGGAGAAGTGCCCACCGTGGAGTTCAATCTTTTTCTGGGTCCTCTTGTCCAGCCATGGCTTGATCACGGCCCACATTGCCTTGAACGCAGTTGGAGCGTTGACGATGAACATCTTCCCCAAATACTCTGGGTAGTAGTCTTGATCCACCTTGGTGATTTTTTGAATGAAGTGCCGCACCTGCTTGCTCATGTGCTTCATGTTCTGCAATTGCATAACACTACATCACACTGTACAGTTTGAATCTCTGCTTCGAAACTAACTGCAAAGAGTGGAGAAGCGAACGAAGGCACATGACGAGGCGTACAAGCTGCATGAGCAGGCAGCCTAGTTGGACCTGTTCATGCAGCTTGTATGCATAGGATGGATCCTATCCATGTTAGGTGCTGTCCAATTTGAGACGAATAGTACGTGGTTGAGAGGACATGTACTCAAAATTGGGATAATGACTGGGCTACGAAGTCAAATGATGAAACATAGACACCATAAGTGTGAATCGGAAAGAAGTCACTAGAGGACCATACCACTCCTTTCAGATCCAAAATCGTAAGTGACTGCGAAACACAAGCGCCGGCCTTCTCAGAGCACGCCGGAAACTTCGAGTTTATCAGAACCTCCCATTCTTTCACGTGGTACAGCAACATGCGATCCATAGTTGTAAGCTTGAGTAGTTCGTCCACATTCAACTGGCCTAATCTTTCAATGTACACCGGTCGGCCGAGCTTATCCGTTTTGTGGTGGAAATGCGGATATAGGTCTCGTACAGCTTTCCTTTCTGGAAATTCGAACGTCTGCATTTACAAGAACTTCATGTTGTAAGGTCGGAATCCAGGACGCAAACGCCGGAACTGAAGAGCAAATTCACGTACGAAGATCCTCAGTGTAGGTAGGCTAGCTCTACAAAAATAAATTATAGGCATCCATACCTCTCGGATGGTATCAGCACCAATTTCTGCTCTCCACTCCAGCATAACCTCAAACATTGCCTTCGCTTTGGGGATATCGAACCCACGGGCACGCAAGAAGCGTAACAATGTGTGATCGTCATCTCGCTTCCTGAGTAGACCTTGCTCTGACAGTATTTCTCGGAACTTGGTAAGTGTATCATGCTGTGACTGCGTCAAGCCACCTGACGCCTCATTCATTCTGTTCTCCTCTTCACTAGAAATATCTCCACTCACTTGCTTGAGTTTGCAGTGGCACAGATCGTGCAACATCTCGCAGGGATGGAAAAATAACAAATATAGTGCACAAGGCAACTGATCCCGAAGTAGGGCTTCACAACAATAAATGCAAGTGGTCTCCAACAGACCTTCGCACGAGGAATCTACGCCCTAGAATTGCACCTTCCATTCATAACAGCATCACTGTGATGATCAAACTGACACGCTCACACTGAAGCAACAGTATCGGAACAAAAAATAATTCAGGCACTAGTATCCTCAACTGTTTCTGAGGCCCTGAATCCTCAAGGTCCTCCCCAAATCATTCCTAGAGGAACAATGCAAGAGCTTCTCCCAGAGGAAACACTGAATCCAGTTACACAAGCTTGACGACCAACTGCAGCCTCTGTATCCCATCCACGTCCGCTACTCAGCTCACCACGCTCATCAAAAACCTCTCAAAGCTACTGACACAGCACCGCAATAAAAGGCAATGCGAGGAAAAAGCCCAATACTGCAACCCAAAATTTTCTTCCAGCTCCGAAGTGGCAGCAATGCGCTATCCCTCGCGTCTCAAATCGAGCAAGACCCACACTCATCGCTCTCAAATCCTTGCGCGCAATGCAGCCCGGGTGGTGAATTCCGCCCGCGGGTGATCGGTCATCACGCCGCACGAGGCGACCTACTGCAGGTATCGCTGGAAAAGCTCTCTCTCTCTCTCTCTGAGGGGAGACTGCGTGGGTCGATCGTGGCCGCGACGCTGGTGATGGGATCCCCCGAGCCCTTAAACAGAGCGAGATCGGGCGATCGAAGCAAGCGGCTCCGGTGCGGGACTGGCTGTGGCTCGCGAGGCAATAGCAACCACGGCGATGCTGCTGCCCGCCGTCTTGGAAATTGCTCCGGTGGCGGTTACCGGTGCCCGAATCTAGGGACTTTTGTAACGGGAAGTCAGATCGCGGGTTTCGGATACCGTGGAAGCGTCTGTTCGTCGGTAGTAACCACTGTACCCTGTCCTCGCTCACCGACCTGGTGACGTGGACCTTGGCCTCTCATGCAACTCCACGTATCCTCTATTATATGTGTTTATAAAAATAAATGAATGAAAATATATCTAAGAAAATGACTGGCCACCATGTCTAAAAGGAATGTGCTAATTTTTGTAGTCAAGGTCTAAATTTTTTTTTTGTTGGTAACTAAAATCATTCGTACTTATTCACACTTATTTGTTTGTGTGAGTTTTGTCAAAACTCAATCAACAAAAATATCAAATACATGTATTTTATCTTTTATAAAATTCATTTATCTTATACTGAAGGAGCTAGTTGAAAAGAAAGTTTTGATTTTGATTTGTTTTTTTTTCAAAGCAATAGAGTATTACAATAACTTTGATATGCACTTTGATATTTTGAAAAATAAATGTGAATAAAACATAGTAAAAAGACATGAGACTTTACATGATGAGCCTCACTCAAGATTCTTTTGTTTAAGTCATGAGCAAAAAGCTATAATCATAGAAACAGAAGTACTCCTCTATTAATTGCTAAAATTAATTAGAAATGAAATGAATAAAAGTCATGTATTAACTTTCAATTCAATGGTATTCACAAAAAAAAAATACTATATTTCGGCAGCAAAATATATAAAAATTATAAAAAAATTGTAATAGGTTTGAGTTGGTCCTCAGAAATATAGTAACAATGTTATTTTATTCAGTAGATTAATATATGCCTATAAATTGATATTAGATAACTTTGCCTAAATGAACCTAAAAACATGTATTTTTTAACTATCTTTGCAACAACAACAAAAAAGAAAATGTCTGCATATGGTTTGTTACTGTAGTGAGTCAGTTTTACACCGAACTTTGAGTGCAATTTTGATTTGATAAAATTCCAAAAACTCTTACAAAAGTGAACAATTCTACAAGGATGTGCAGTATTCCTTCATAAAAAATGAAAGTAGACAAAGATCTTAAAGAACTTTAAAGAGCCTGATGCACATTTCAGAAAAATGCATCTTCCTTTCAACAGCTTAATCAAATTGTATTTTGCCATTTAAATACATAATCAGAATTAATCCAATAGTGAACTTCATGTGCAGGAGATGTGTTAAGATCCTACTCTATTCGACTTTGTGTATACTCATATTTTCCTGAAGAGAGTGTTGATCTCCAAGTATAAATCCATATCCATATCCATTATATTCAAGAGTGCCAATGAAGAGCGTCGAAACGCCAGAGTAATAGCTTACATACAAAAGAGAATTTTAAAAACTACGAGCTCTACTCACCTATGTTGAACCTTCGGGTGCGTGTGTACAGCTACTTCAATGTCACAAAAAGGCTCAGTATTTGCTGATTGCTGATCTTGATCACACAAGCTATGGAACAGGAGGTCCGCACTTCATACCTACTAGCTGTTTCAGTTCCTTGAGTACATGTTGTGGTTGAGCTTTGCAGCCTCTATTTACAGCCATGTCCCTTCGATGACCCGTACGTTTCTCTTAAGGTTGCATGTGTCTCTTCGTACTAGAGAAGGAAGGAAGGGGTGCCAAATGGGTCCCTAAAAAACGTTTGAGGCTGATTGTAATAAAATGGAAAAATAATGGCACCCTGATGATTTTGGGGAGTGTACTATTGTTCCGATAGCCGGCCCTCTAGATCAGCTCTTCGTCTGTGTAGTTCCTGAGGAAATTTCAAGAAGACAAACATAAGAACAATGGAATATTTACTGCATATCTAACAGAGTTTCGTTCATGAAGCACAATAACTTCACCTTTGTTATTCTCATTACTAACCAAACCTCTACGACAGCGAAGACTGTGATTGTAAAACTTTGGTCTGATATCTCATGGTGCATTGTTGGTTAGATTTAATGAAATAGAACCAATTTCTCACAATAAACCGAGACGAGAAATTCTTAAGTCTCAAACCTCTAATTCCTCTATCAAACTTGACCTATTTTAACATACCTAACAGACCCTCACACAATAAAGTGAATACAGTAGCAAGTATTGAATTCTTTTCACTAATAGTAAGGAGGAATTGGCTTCACCTCGAGATCCTTCTGAGCTTTCTTACGCCAATTCTGTCTCTTTAGATGGTTCCGCTTGATGCTACCCAAACACAGAAATCCCTGCAATGGCGCCCAACGTTTGTTAACAAGGCAACTTTTCAGCATTACAATAGCCAACCACAAAAATATGAAATTCCTTATTAGCTTACGAAAAAATGTATCTTTACATTTTTCAGGTTATCAAATCAAAGCACGAATATGGAAAATAGGATTCCAAGGCACTCACAGCTACAGTATAAACAATCCCACACCCGAAGAGCCACCAGCTAGCTAATTCGTGAAGCAAGCTCTCAGCGCCGGTCTCTCCACTTGCTCTTTTCAACACTCTCGTCAGAGCTGCGACACTGACACTCGTAGAACTTGTCAGATGCACCAAAATAACACAACGTACCAATGACTGTCACCATCATTGTCATTATAAAACACATGGCAATTCTTAACTTCATCCCAAACAAAATTTTAACTGCACTAAAGAGTTCTCCAAAACAGGGAACATGCACAGTTTCAGCACTTACAGGATCTGGAGAAGCCCGCGACCTATCCAAAACTCCAACATCTACAGGAAAGAACGCCATGTATAAGTTTTCCTAAACATATAGCTAAACATTGCACTACGTGCATTGATTAGGGTTTTCTAATTATACAAGATATACGAGTATGATCAACACCAAGTTCATCACCTCTGAACTTTACAATTAAGAAAACATTTCCTTTCTTGGGGAACCAAAATGGCCCAGGTTTCAGAACAGAAAATGCGTGCAACCTAATTCGATTGTCGACATTCCGAATGCAAAGAAAACTGCTAAACACGCACCTTCCAGAAATTAAAGAGGGCCTCCCACTCGGTCTCGGCCAGTATAACTAAAATGGCGATGGCTATCGTGTAGCAACGTAGGATGCCAACAAAAACCTACAACACAGGATAAGTGTCCATCAAGGTTTACAAAAGCAGATTACATACAAACAACACTAAGAACCCGGCAAAGATTCGAGACGACTATAGTTTCATGTACATTTCTAAGGTCAAGGCCTTCTGAAACAAAAATTGCACATGATAAGGTTACATTATTCTTTGTGCAAAACTTAAAGCCAATTCAGGAACTCTGGTTCGATTATTATCCTTCGCTGTAGTGAGTGGCTCTACCCTCATCTAAATGATTGTAGGCCAAGACCGTGATTGTAGGTTTAGGGTTTAGAAGAGGCATGAGAATCTGACGGACATTAAGAAAAAAATAGAATGACGAAGAAGTGAGACTGGAGGACATACACTGACGCGGTAGTCGAAGCCGCGGTAATCGAATGACCGGAAAAGAGAGATAGCATTAACGAGCAAACACATAAAGGCACCGACGGCAGTAGCTATGCTCAGAATTCGGCACACATACAGCAAGGGGTCTCCTTCCGGGGGCAAAGGCTCCAGCACGGGAATCTGCCCTTCAATCTCCTGATTGCCGCCATAAAGCTGACTCGGGTCACCCAACAGAGGCGCTTCTAAGTCCACATGATCGTGAGCAGGGGGAGCAGAAGGAACTGCGGGCTCTGCTGGTTCTACCGGTTCGACGGAGCTCCCGCGACCCTTGCCTCCATTCTCGTTACTCCTTTCCCTCAAATCCTCAAACAAATCCGCAGACTCACCCATCCTCTAACCCCTCGTCCTGCCAGCTTCAGCTCACAATCCAAACACCGCAACCCAGCGAACTCCCCTCCTGCGAATAAAAACCCACACTCTCAACCTCCTCACAAACACTCCCACTGCGTTGCGACAGTCAACTGAGGTTCCACTGACGACGCATCGATCTCCGCGACGTAGGAACCTGGCTCTCGACCATCCAGCCACCAAAGACTTGCACCGTGGTTCCGAGCAGATGTGGCATCACACACGCTGCGGCGACGACCGTTCACATCAGCACCGAAATCAAACCCGAATAAACACAATTATCATATTTATGTGGCAGGAAATTTTACCGAGGTGATTAGCTTAAACAACACCCAACGATTGGCTTCCGGATGGCAGCCACCATGTCGCACCAGGTGGCGGTCGCGGCGCAATTGGGAGGGGCGACGGCGGGACCCAATCTGACAGACTCAGAGGAGGATCAGCATTTCTAAACTTGGCACGTTTCCGAGGCGATGACGTGAAAGAGGATAAACGTGGACCGCCCTTCAAATCGAATCATTCCTGTCCCATTACCCGGATCCTTCCCTGCGACATCGACATGCGCTGCGGTGCGTTGCGGTTCGTGACGATGCGGATTCGTAGCATTTCTTCGACGTCCCCGAGCCTCCCACTCCCAACTGCTTGGGCTTGTGCTTGTGGTTCCCTCCTCCTCAGTGCTTTTTTGTGGCTCTTTCCGGAAGAACGTGTTCTTTTCATGAGAAACAATCCAGTTCAATCAACACCCACTTTTCACATCGTCACATGGTCTGAGATTTCTCTTTTTTTTTCTTTTTAATATATAAACAATAATATTAAAACAAGAACAATAGTAAATCAATATTAAATCATGTGAAAGGTTGTATCAAGAATGGTTGTGATTTTATAGTTGGGATTTGAATAATTAGTAATTTAATGTCTGTCAAATAAATATACCGGCCTAACATACCACCTCAGGATCTTATACTACCGCCTTCTTGACAGTAAAGTAAGGGACCATACAACTATTACATCTAGTGAGATGAAAAGTATAATAAAGAGACTCTCTATATAAATGTGATGAAAGGAGAATGTTATACCATTTCTTGAATCATTCCATAAGATTGTAGATAGGTGGCTTCTTGAAGAGGGGGCTGAGTATAGGGTATGATGATTGTTTATGTGATGTAGGAGTCATTAACATACTTGACATAGACGAGGATGATGAGGATATATGCACTGTTCTTAACAATCTCAGAAACAAGAGCTAGAGAATGACAAAGCAGTCTCTTAGTAGTAGTAATTCATTGCTTACAATAATATAGAGTGAATCTAAAGGAAGCCTGGTCAACTTAGGACAGATGGTATCGTTAGTAGGTCAGCAATGGATAAGAGGAGAGAGACCAAAGAGGGTACTGCCAGATCGTAGAACATTAGCATGGTGCAGTCCGTACACAAACTCTCTCGAAGGACGAGGCTTTGTTGCTAGTTCGTACTCTCAAGGTCTCAATGCCATAGAATATTTCTTTTATTGTCAAGGAGGCAGAGAAGGTTTAGTCAATACTGGTGTTAACATGTCTGGTGCTAACATACTAAGAAGAAATGAATATGGATGAAATCATATGTTTAGAATTATTATTATTATTTTTTGATATTTTCTAAATATATAATTTTTAAAATAATAAATCTATTTATGGTAAAATATTATATAATAATTAATCTTCAGAATAATTATTTAATTATTCTAAAGATAGAAGAGAAGTACCAACTATAATGGCTCTTGCTTATTTTGGACAATGGAGGTTGCAATGCTAGCAATTGTCACCACAAAGCAAGGTGAAAGGTTCATGATCATAGCCCATACCTTGTTGCTCACTTCTTTGAATCCAATTGCTAATTGCAGAGGCTAGCTCCATCATTTCTTACATTATCTATTGTTTGTTGAATCTTCTTCAATATTGTGGCCTTTTCTACTCCCAATTCATCATTCCCACTATTTTGTTGCTATTACTTGGAGGTGTAGGATCCATCAAAAGTAGAAATAATAGTGTCAATACCCAATTTTTCACCTTGTTTCTTTTTTTTCTTATATAGAGTGGAAGTTGATTCCATCTTATATGAGTAGGAAAGTAGATGCTTAGGACCTTCAAAGAAAAATGAGGAGCAGAAAGATAGAGAAGCTGAGAAAAGTTGTAATAGGCAAAGAAAAGAGGCAAGTTGGAAATGTGATTAGAAAAAACTATTTGTCCAAGTATGTTGAAGTTGATATTACTTCAAGGAAATGTAGAATCTTGTTAAAAATGAATTATTAAGTTCTTGATTAATTTCATGTGATCATTGAATAACATTAGGTAGTTAATATAATTATACATTATGAAAACAAAGAATTACTTAGATTAATCCTAAACAAATGAATTGAGAGAAAATTTTCTTTGAATATAGCATTGGTTTATATTGCAAAAAATATTCCATCCTAACTATCATAAATTTCATACTTTGAATCTATGACTCTATTTTAGCTTAGTTAATATTATATATTTTTCAACAATTCCTTCTTTTACAACTTTTTTTTGGACTTTTTATAATTTTAAATAATAACTTCTTCTTAGGGCCTTTTTTATGAAGCTATATCTTAATTTAGTAATTCATTGCCATCACAATTATTATGAATGTGTCTCATTTATATTATTGATTAGTGTCTTTATATAAGATCCCATATACATGATAATAACTTGAATTAGTTGATTTATTTCTATAAATCCATTGATTTGATAAAATAAATAGCAAACACTTTCAAGATACCATCATGGATAGTTTGCATAAGTATATAGTCTTCTTGATGAGATTTTCTACTTGCTAAGTACAAATATTACTACCAACACCATCTACATTATTAAATGTACTATTGTTGTAATCTTCAAACATACCACTACTATCATTATCAAATCTATTGTTAATTATTTCATTATGTAATATGGTGCCATAAGATGGTTAGTCATATATAATATATATTTCTAAATTTGGTGGTAATTCAATAATGTTACACCAAATCAAAGACAATGTAGGCAATTTTGCCTAGACTGTTCCAACACACAATAAAAAAAAGGGTCCTATTTAAAAAAAAATGACATTGATTAGGGCACATTGTTTGATTAGAGAGGACAAAGTCAATGAGATCCATCAAGCTTGGGATTTATGGAAGACTAAGTAGGGTGGCTTCAAGTTCCAATAAGATGAAGATATTATTTTTATGCTACTTTAGCAATACTTTTTCATATTATTTTTTAATCTATAATTCATATTAGCTCTGTAAAGATCATTAGATTAGACAATGTTTTGAAAAAAAGGATTGACACATTACATACAACAATTGCTTGTAGCATATTCAACCACACATTTATAGAGACTCATATTGCCCTATTTTTTAAGACTTTTAAAACTTCGGAGCTAGAATATGGATTCTTATGTGCCTATCATTTTCCTTATTGATATTTCAGTGAAACAAATCTAACCCTATTAAAGTTGTATACAAGATACATGCAAAAAATAATCAAATAAGATACAAAATATACTTTTAATTATTATCTTTTTATTCAATATTTTCACTATTACTTCTTGAATCATGGACTTACTCAATCCGAATAAGACATATGCAATGTTTATGTTCAATTAGATATTCAATTGTCTTGGGATAATCTTTTTGATAAATAATAAGAGACATACAAATTTCAAAAGGCAATGCACTTGGATGCCATAATTATTCAATATTATTTCATCACCAGCTTTGTATAAAGTTACATGAAATTCTACCTTCTAAAGTAGAATGTATCACTTCAAATTATTCTCAATGTTCTTAAGAAAGATGATTGTTCACATGAGTTAAAAGATGGTCAAGAGATAGGCCTTGCAATCAGTCCTATTATGGTTCAAATTCAAGCAAAAGACTATAGCAGTAGGATTGCCATGCTATACTATGAGCATGAATGTCTATTAACGGACTACTTCAATAGTAATCTCATCATTTAGAACTTCATAGTTATTGATATTACTAGCAATATCAATGTATTCTTTTACAATGAACATGTTTAAAAAAAATGTACAAATGTGCTATATTTATTGCACTGTCGTATTATGTGTCATCTTGTTTGAAAATGCATCAAGCACATGATTATGAGAGATAAAGTTATATTTTATAACTAACAAAAAATTCTAAATAATAATATTATAAATTAAACTATTAAAATTTTAGAATTTAAAAATACATATACATGATACATTCTACTTTTTATCTTTGTTTGATTTTATTTCATAATACTTGAAATTGCAATAAATATTTTATTTTCTAAGCTTTGTTGAATTATTTTAAGTTCTTTAAAGTAGATTTATTGTCTACAATTACAAATCAACATTGCCAATTTCTTAGGACTTTAATTAGAGCTACATCTATAAAATAAGCTTTCATTTTAATATTAGGCCAAATAAATTAAGATATTATAACTTACAACTTAAGCTTTGAAGTTGATATTATTAGCTATCACAGACATAAGATTTATTCCAATAATTATCTAATTAATATAAATCAATAGAAGTAGATAAAATAAGTTGATTTGTTAATATCTGATAGAGAAGCTTTTTAGAAGCTTCATAGATGCAGAATCACCTTTATACATATCTATAGGTGATTGGTAGGTTAGAAACTTGGTCAGCAAAGGCGTATGGTGGCGCATGTGTTTAGTACTTAGGCAGAACGAAAAACTTGCCATGTATCATACATGTGAAACTTGTAAATGCAGAGTTGTCTTGTAAATAATTGAACGTGTAGGGGTCCTATAGAATACTGCCATGTAAGCTCTTGGTAGATAGTATAAATAAGAAAGAGAGCCTGCTTTCTTTCTTGCTTCTCTCCACCTCTAGTTCAATTTCAGAGTCTATAGTTTTCTTGTCTTGTGGCAATAGCCATTTTAGTTTCTTTTAATATACATACTTCTTTACTTCTATTTTGTTCTTCTTCTTAATAGAAGTTTCATATGTTTATTTGCTTTCATTGAGTTCTTGTCCTTGACAGATTGACAAGAGTACACATAGAATATCAGAGCTTTCTCTTTTTTTGATTAAGAGTGGATTATCTCTTTTTCTTGATAAGACATAAGCATATTAGAAGTTGTGGAGTACCCACTTTTAAATTGATATTGTTTCTAGAATTTTTTCTTTTGAATGTATTATTCTGCATTTCTTAAAGTGAAAATAGAAACCTTCCTTCTTATTTTATTATCATGGCAGAGCTTGTGGAAATGTGGAGTGCAATGGCAGAAATGAAAGAACAAATGAAAGAGCTAATGCTTGCAATGCATCAATTCAGTTTACCACTACAAGGAGCAACAAGATTAGCAGGAAGTGAAGATATAGAGATGATTGGAGCTGCGTCAATATCTACACCAAACCATATTACCTTACCTATGATGTAGCACCGTTCAATTATTAAAAAACCAAAAATTAGTTTGTTTGAGAAATTTGATGGCACAAGATTTAAGTTTCAAAGATTCATTAATCAAGTACAATTGGTGATTGAACTTCAATCTTAGAGTGATCTTACGCAAGGATCTCAAGTTAGGTTTATTGGAACGTTACTTTTGGATTCTACTTTATCATGATTTTCATCTTTTTTTGAACGACATGATCCAATATTGGATAATTTGGAGGCATTTTTAGTGGAATTTTGATCTATGTATGGAGAATATGATGCAATCCGTGTTGCAATCAATAAGATTCGTATCCTACGACAAGACAATCGATCAGTGTCATTATACGCTTCACAATTTCGACAATTAGCAACTGATATCAAGTGGGATGATGCTGCACTGATCAGCCAATTTCTCTACGAATTACAATATGAGGTAAAAAAATTAATGTTCAATTTATCCGATCCTCAAACATTGAATCAAGCAATTGATTTTGCTGTGAAGTGTGACAATCGATTTTTTGAATTTTGATCCGAGAGTTGTACAAGGGAGCCTCAACGTTATTATTTAATGGCAACATCAACATCCTCACAAAACGTACATTCAGAAGTAGAAGACATGTAAATTGATGCACTGCGTTTTAAACTTCTTATTAAACAAAAAAAGATTTGGCATCGTCAAGGAGGATTATGTTTATATTATGGAAAACTTAAGCACACTACTCAATATTGTCCAAAGAAACAATACAACTACAAAATGAGGAGTACGATTGTCAAAGAAGACAATATGTCAGAAAACGAATTTGTCCACCTACAATAGGGACCGTTGTCAGGTAGAGAGAATTTGCCTTGGGAAAATGCCAGGTTCCTAGCTGCTACTAGAACTAGCAGAGAATATGAGAAGAAGCCGTGCAAGTATCTTTTATACTTGTACAATATTTATTCAAGCTTTCAAATTATACTTATATTATACTTGTACAAGACTTATACAAGACTTGTACAATTATAAAGTATAAATCCTTGAATAATACTTGTATAAATACTTATATAAATACTTGTATAAAATAGTATATAATCCTTGGTATAATACTTGTATAAATACTTATACAAATATTATATATAATACTTATAGAATACTTATATAAATACTTATGTAATACTTTGTATAATACTTATATAAATACTTATATAAATACTTGTATAAAACTTATATAAATACTTATACAAACACTTATATAAAATAATATATAATCCTTAATATAATACTTGTACAAATACTTGTATAAATATTATGTATAATACTTATAGAATACTTAAAAATACTTGATGTAAATACAAGTATATATACTTGTATAAAAGATATAAGCAAAGTGTGTATATATTCAAGTATACCTCAAAATACAACCGCATATGAGGAATACAAGTTATACAACAAACTGAAACTAAATAAATCACTAAAAATCCATCCAAAGTTAAAATTAAGCATGCTTATAGCCTATAGAAAGCGAATAATCTATTGTAAAACATATCAAAATTCACAAATAGATGACTTACCGTTTAAAAGTTATGGCTAAAAAAAATAGGCACTAAAATTTCCCAACAAATGCAAAGGCAGCAAAGCTCTTCTTCACTTCAACCTTTGTTGTGATTACTTCCCTCCTCCAAATTGGGCATGCAATAGCTTTTTTAGAAAGCTCACTTTATCATCTAACTTATTCTAAAATTTCGCATGCATGCCTCTCAAACTCCAGATTTTATAGTTAGTTGATTCTACTCTTCAAACCCTAGCAACAATTTGCCCTCTTTGACATTTCATAGCTCATAAAACTTTCATAAAAGCTCCAAATGTATTGATTTTTGTTTTCATGGAAATCTTATACAAGCTACTATAAGCATCTAAAATATCAAAAAGATTGAAGATATTTTCCGACTTGGGTGGTTGAACAAAGTCTCTGCCCTTCTTCATTGTGTGGCAGCAAACCCTTTCCCACTCTCAAGCTCACAACTTTTCCTCTCCAACTCCAAATGATACAAGAAATATCTTGATAGAAATTTAGCACAATTTTCCACACTTTTAATAAGTTTCACTATGAAAGACTCGAAATCAAACTTGCAGTGGTAGATCAAAGTTTTTGCCGCCACTTTTCATTAGGAGCAAACCTCATTCTACTAAAACAAGCATAACTTTTTGCTCACAATTCCAATACAAGCAAGTGAATAGGTTCTAGAATCTTTACAATTCAAAGAATATATATTTCTATTTTTATTACAAATGTTTCTATTTCCTAGGAGCTATCTCTCTCCAAAGTTCACCATTCAAAACTGCCAAATCTTAGGTCTAGCAAGAGGAGTATATCCCCATTTCTTTCCATATTAGACTATGACACGCCCACAAGGGCAGCCAAATCTTATTGGATAGGCCCTATTCACCCCATGTTCTTCTTTCTTATCCCTCACAAGATCCATTCTACTTCAAAAATCAACAAGAAAGGTAAAATAACCTTTACCTTTCTTCTAATTACAAAAGAGTCTATTCTAGGATATAAGTAAGGTAGGAACAAAACAAATAGCCATCTTAATTTACTAACTAAGTGGCTATAATAAATCCTCTCTATATAATATCTTCTAAAGTAACTTCTAGTACTTACACATGTAATAATAATAGATACAAGATATATAATATTTTTACACACTGCACGTAAATGCAGTATGACACCGTGCAGTTGGAATCTTGTATAATTCCTAATGAAGGTCCTATTCTCTCCTTAGAACCCTCTCCTTGTTTTATAATAGATGTATATTTAGGACCAAAAAACTACAGAGCCTCCGCCTTATTAGATTCAAGAGCCTCAACATGCTTTCTAGTAAGAGCTCCAATTCTATTTGTGAAGAAAAAAGATGGATTATTGCAGATGTGTGTTGACTATCGAGGACACAATAAGATTGCAATCAAAAACAAATATCCATTACCTTTGATATCAGGACTCCTTGACCAGTTAAATTAAGCTAAGATCTATACAAAAATAGATCTAAGAGGAGCATACAATATAATACGCATCAAAGAAAGAGATGAATGGAAAACTGTGCTTCGAACCAGATATGGACATTTTGAATATAATGTCATGCCTTTTGGACTTACAAATGCACCAGCTATTTTTCAACATCTCATGAATGATGTTTTTTGTGAGTTCCTAGACAATTTTGTCGTCTGCTACCTAGACAATATTTTGATCTATTTTAAGAATGTAGAAGAACATGAAGTACATGTTCGTCAAGTATTACAAAAATTTAGAAATACGGGATTGTATGCCAAGATGGAAAAGTGTATATTTGTCAAGGACAATAACTGGATGAAATCAAATAAACAAGTGAGACCTCTCTCAAAGAAATAAATATAAAGAAGTATATATATTAAAAAGAAACTGGAATGGCTAATGCCAAAAGACAAGAAAACTAGAGACCCTTGAACTAGACTGGAAACAAGAAAGGAGTTGACAAGAGTGAAGAAGGCTTCACTCTTGTCTCTATTTATACTATCTACCTAAGAGCTAAGTGGCGACGTTCTATAGGACCTCCAACACGTATCTAATTTATAAGACACGTGTCCAAGTTGCAAGACACGTGTCGAACTTACAGGGCAAGTTTCCTATATGTTCGCCACGTATTTAGCTTGGTCTTCAAGCTACCAACATGTACGACATGTGGCTAACTTATTGACCAAGTTTCTAATCCAAAAGTCTACTATGGACACTTATAAAGTCAAAGCAACGTCTATGAAGTTTCTAAGAAGTTTCTCTAAAGATATTATGGAATTAACCTGCTTTTACCTTCTTTTATCTAGTTCTATCTGATCATATAAGTAACTATGTATATGTCCATGACATTACCCCCCTTTTAAAGGACGAGTTCCATGAGGAGTGGTGATTACATGTGTAAAAAGTCTAAGATGCGACGAATAGTATTTGCCACATATTCTGATCTTTGTTCTCTTCGAAGGTAATTGATGGGTCCTCTCAGCCATCGATAGTGTCCCATTCTAGGGCGAGAAGACCACCTTGTTATTTGATCATTGTTGTGACCTTCATAACTTCCTTCAAATATCACATCTGGAACACCGTCAGGAGTTGTTCCTATCTCCAATAAAATCACCAAACATCGAGAATCTCTTCCAAGGTCGTGATACCAAATACGTTGTATCTTGCCATCTATTCGAGGAAAAACATGTCGTTCTTGAAGATCTTCATCTCGGTTGCGTCGTCTTGAGGGTTGTGACAATCGCAATGTCTTGTCCGGTAGGTCAGCAAATGAAGGCTCTTGAGTCAAATCCGCTGGCTGTTGATTCTCCATCTCCTTAGCGTCACAAAATACAAAGAAGCTACAAACAAAGATAGAAAGTTGAATGTTATCTTGCCTACA
>JAWRVF010001716.1:0-49044 GCA_036785485.1 Physcomitrellopsis africana | reverse complement strand
TTTCCTTATATCTCACAAACCCAAAACCCTAATGCCACAAAATTTTTGTACATAGTCTTGTGACATAAGCATATACACTCTTGAAAATTTTGAGCCAAAAATCTATCAAATTGCATTAGATATAGCTCAAAATGTAACCACTATGTAAGCGGGTCACTTACTGCCCTTAAGTTTGTAAGCACTGACTTCAACCTCCAATATCTCCTTCACCCTAGCTTAAATTTTATCAAGCTATACATAAAAAGTGTAGCCGTGAAAGTGCTCTCTTCAACCCTAGTCGCCAATCCTTAATTGCTTTCTGTATGCGCGCGTTATATTCAAAAGAGTGATAGTAGGTCCAAAATCAACACCTTAACTTTGGGCGCCTATAACTTCTTCATAAAAAGTGCAAATCACACAAAATTTGCACCTAAACCAAATCCAAAAACCTAAACCTTATGATCCTAGCCTTTGATGTTCAACTTCTCTCCAAAAACAAACCCTAACTCCTAATAAACCCTCGGGCAGCCTCCTTGAAGCCCATTGGGCATGATTTTTGGCCAATTAGAATAGAGATTTTTATCATCTACCTCTATTCATCCACATGGATGGCCAAACTACCCTTTTTACACTAAAAACCTTTTTCTAACCCTTCTTCTTATAAGATTTACATACTTGGTGCTTTAAGCACCAAATAAAAGAAATAAATAAGGTCTTAAGGATCACCAATGTCTAACAAAGGTGACTTAAGATATACACAAGTTACTATCAATATAAAATTAACTTCAAAAGTCACTACTAAAAGGAAAATAAGGTTGTATAAATCTTAATAATAATCCTTTTAATAGATCCTTTCTAAACTAGCAACCTAATCATATCCTATAACCAATAAAATCTATTGATATGACTTTCATTAAGGTAATTAATAAATTATACATTAAAGATACATGTACAATTTTTTTCACATAGTAGCCAAACCACAACTCGACAACCTGCTTTTCCTTTTGGAACATATAGGTGTCTTTCAAAATATAGTAGATTATTTTTTAAACTCGAATTTAGAAGAATTATGAGACTTCGAAGAATTATTCTTGATATCATGAATAAGAGGGTCTGAGGACATACTTGATTGAATTTGCTTGAAAAAAGTTAAATCAAGAGTCAATATTGATTTCAGTGCTCGAAGATGAAATTGCTCTACTTTTAAAAGGGCCATTCTTTGTTGCTTAAAAGCTGCATTTCTTTCTTTTGGTGTAAAATAAGAATGTCTAAAAAAGGCATCGGACAAACCTTGTTGTTTTACTGGTCGATAAGTAATAATGAACTCGAATCTTGACAAAGACATACTCCAATGACCTTGACAACAATTCAACTCACATGCCAACATAAAATATTCGAGATTCTTGTCATTCGTGTATACGGTGATTGGACTAAAAGCGCCTTCTAGGTTATGACGCCATTCTTGAAAAGAATCCACGATTGCAAGAAATTCTTTATCGTAGATCTCATAATTGATCTTGGTTGTTGAAAATTTTCTTGAATGAAAAGCTACCAGATGAAGTTTGTCATCTGTTCCCATTTGTAACAAAACCGCACCCAAAGCAAAGTCTGATGCGTCTGTTTCCATAAAAAATGCCTTGGAAAAGTCAACTCGATACAAGATTGGTACAAAAACAAACGATGTCTTCAAAGCTTCAAATGCTGCTTCTATTTCTTGATTCTATTAAAGTTTGTCTTTAGAAGTCAAACGTGTAAGTGGAGCTACAACTCGAGAGAAGTCTTTGATGAAGATTCGATAATAATTGATAAATCCCAAAAAATATTGAACATCTCTTATTGTCTTCGGAATCTTCCAATTCATGATTCTTTAGACTTTCTTAGAATCCATCACGAGATCATCATTTGAAATGATGTATCCTAAGAAATCAACTTGAGCAGTATAAAATGCACACTTTTCTATCTTGGCAGACAATCCCGCATCTCTAAGTTTTTATAATACTTGACGAACATATACTTCATGTTCTTCTATATTCTTAGAATAGATCAAAATATTGTCTAGGTAGTAGATGACATAATTATCTAGGAACTCACGAAAAACATCATTCATGAGATGTTAAAAAGCAGCTGGTGCATTCATAAGTCCAAAAGGCATGACATTATATTCAAAATGTCCATACCTGGTTCAAAATGCAATTTTCTATTCATCTCCTTTTTTGATGCGTATTAGATTGTATGCTCCTCTTACATCTATTTTTGTGTAGATTTTAGCTTGATTTAACTGGTCAAGGAGTCCTGATATCAAAAGTAATGGATATTTGTTTTTGATTGTGATCTTGTTGAGTCCTTGATAGTCAACACACATCCGCAATGATTCATCTTTTTTCTTCATAAATAGAATTGGAGCTCCTGCTAGAGATTTAGAATGGCGTATGAAATTTTTGGCCAAATTCTCGTCAATATATGCCTTGAGTTCAGCCAACTCATCTTGTGATAAATTATAGATTGGTCCAAATGGTAGCTGAGTTCCTTCCTTGAGGTCGATTGAACAGTCATATGGACGATGCTTCGGAAGAATATCTACATTTTTTTTCTCATAAACGTCTTCATAATCCAGATATTGGCTTGGAATGCCACTTAAAGTCTTTCCACCATCAGAAATGGATGTGGCATAAAAAGCAAAAGTTGATCATTTTTTTGCTGCATATATAAAAGCTTTTGCACCTATAAGTACGAATTTTATTATACTATGCTTATAGCTTTTTATTTGGTCGACAGGATATTTAATGATATTTTGAAGAAAGTCAAGTCTACGAGAATTCTAATCTATTTGATGATTATATTTTTCTAGCCATGATAAATCTAAAGTAACTGGATTAGATGGGGATTTAATTATGTTAAAGGCTACGTAACTATTATAACCATGTATTATTACTTCTATAGGACGAGTTTCATGAGTGACATCTCCAGAAGACAATGCACGTCCATCTATGATTTCTACATGTACGGGTTTAATTTTTTGTACTAAAAGTATTTTATGATTCTTAACAAATTGTTCATCTAGAAAGCATGCTAAGGCTCTTAAATCTAATAGGACAAGGCCTCTGTAGATTTTTGGTCTTAAATATACATCTATTATAAAACAAGAAGAGGATTCTGAGGATAGAATAAGACCTTCACTAGGAATTATACAAGGTTCTAATTGTACGGTGTCGTGTTGTAGTTCGGCTACTATGTGAAAAAAATTGTACATGTATCTTTAATGTATAATTTACTAATTACCTTAATGAAAGTCATATCAATAGATTTTATTGGTTATAGGATATGATTAGGTTGCTAGTTTAGAAAGGATCTATTAAAAGGATTATTATTAAGATTTATACAACCTTATTTTCCTTTTAGTAGTGACTTTTGAAGTTAATTTTATATTGATAGTAACTTGTGTATATCTTAAGTCACCTTTGTTAGACATTGGTGATCCTTAAGATCTTATTTACTTCTTTTATTTGGTGCTTAAAGCACCAAGTATGTAAATCTTATAAGAAGAAGGGTTAGAAAAGGGTTTTTAGTGTAAAAAGGGTAGTTTGGCCATCCATGTGGATGAATAGAGGTGGATGATAGAAATCTCTATTCTAATTGGCCAAAAATCATGCCCAATGGACTTCAAGGAGGCTGCCCGAGGGTTTATTAGGAGTTAGGGTTTGTTTTTGGAGAACAGTCAAACATCAGAGGCTAGGATCATAAGGTTTAGGTTTTTGGATCTGGTTTAGGTGCAAATTTTGTGTGATTTGCACTTTTTATGAAGAAGTTATAGGCGCCCAAAGTTAAGGTATTGATTTTGGACCTACTGTCACTCTTTTGGGTATAACTCGCGCATACAAAGAGCAATCGAGGATCGGCGACTAAGGTTGGAGAGAGCACTTTTACGGCTACACTTTTTATGTACAACTTGATAAAATCCAAGCTAGGGTGAAGGAGATATTGGGAGTTGAAGTCAGTGCTTACAACCTTAAGGGCAGTAAGTGACCCGATTATATAGTGGTTATATTTTGAGCTATATCTAATGAAATTTGATAGATTTTTGGCTCAAAATTTTCAAGAGTGTAAATGCTTATGTCACAAGACTATGTGCAAAAATTTTGTGGCATTAGGATTTTGGATTTGTGAAATATAAGGAAAATAGTGCTTGGGTGTCTCTAAGCTAGGGTTTTACGCACCTGCTAGGGGTTTTGAGACATCAGACGGTTGGAAACGAATTTATGATTGATTCCTTCTTGTGGTGAAACTTAAGAAAATTACCTACACTCTGAACTAAATTTCATAGAAACTGAATGGTTGAATCAAGAGTTATTGGACTCTAAAGTTCAGCAAGAAATTAGTCCTTACGGGTGAATAAAGTTTTGAAGGGTTTTAGTAGAAATTTGAACCCTTTTTGTACAAACCTACTTGAATATAAAAGGGTTTATATACATAACTTCTCTTTTATGAGATTTTTATATTATTTGTCTTTTTTACTAAGGACAAACCACCTCTTGGTTTTTGCCATCAAATTTCAAATAAACTCTCCACAGCCAGGTACCCAGTGTATTCCCAGATAGAAGGCCATGTCATACGACAACGGTCCGTGTTGTAATCGGACAAATTTGTTTTCCGGCATGTTGTCTTCTTTGACAGCCGTACTTCGCATTTTGTAGTTGTGTCATTTCTTTGAATAATGTTGAGCAGTGTGCTTAGATTTTCTACAATATAAACATAATCCTCCTTGACGACGTCGAATCTTTTCTTCTCCAGTAAGAAATTTAAAATGTACCACATCAATTTGCATGTCTTCTATTTTTGAATGTATATTTTCTGAGGATGTTGATATTGCCATTGAATAATAATATTAAGGCTCCCTTGTATGACTCTCAGATCGAAACTCAAAAAGTTGATTGTCATACTTCACAGCAAAATCAATTGCTTGATTCAATGTTTGAGGATCGGATAAATTGAGCATTAATTTTTTTACCTCATATTGTAATCTGTAGAGAAATTGGCTGATGACTGCAACATCATTTCACTTGATATCAGTCGCTAGTTGTCAAAATTGTGAAGGGTATGATAACACTGATCAATTACCTTGTCGTAGGATGCAAATCTTGTTGGTGGCAACACAGATTGCATCATGTTCTCTATACATAGATCAAAATTCCGCTAAAAATGCCTCCAAATTATCCAATATTGGACCACGTTATTCAAAAAAAGATAAAAATCATGATAAAACAGAATCCGAAAGTAACGTTCCAATAAACCTAACTTGAGATCTTTGCGTATGATAATTTTGAAGTTGAAGTTCAATCATTAGTTATACCTGATTGATAAATCCTTGAAATTTAGATCTTGTGCCATCAAACTTTTCAAGCAAACTAATTTTTGGTTCTCTAATGCTTGAACAGTGCTCCATCATAGATGAAGTAGTATGGTTTGGTGTAGATATTGATGCAGCTCCAACCATCACTATATCTTCACTTTCTATTAATCTTGTTGCTTCTTGTGGTAGTAAACTAAGTTGATGCATTGCAAGCATTAGCTCTCTCATTTGTTCTTGTATTTGTGCCATTGTACTCTTCATTTCCACAAGCTCTACCATGATAATATAATAGGAAAGAAGATGTCTATTGTCACTTCAAGAAATATAGAATAACACACTGAAAAGAAAAAATTCTAAAGATAATATTAGTTTAGAAGTGGATATTCTACAACTTCTAAAATGCTTATGTCTTATCAAGAAAAATTGGAATGGCTATTGCCAAAGATTGAAAACATGAAGAGTCTTGAAACTAGATTAGGATTGGAAAAAGAGTTGACAAGAGTGAAGAAGGCTTCACTCTTGCATCTATAAATACTATTTAACTAGGAGCTATGTGGCAGTATTCTATTGGACCTCATACACGTGTCTAATTTGTAAGACACGTGTCAAACTTGTACGACAAGTTTTCCACATGTGTGCCACGTACTTGGTTTATTCCGCAAGCTACCAACATGTGTGATATATGGCTAGCTTGTTTTGTAAGCTACCAATATTTGCGCCATGTGGCTAACTTGTTGACCAAGTTTCTAACCTATCAATCACCTATAAACATGTATAAAGGTGATTCCGTGTCTATGAAGCTTCTAAGAAGCTACTCTATCAGATATTATCAAATCAACTTATTTTACCTACTTCTATTGGTCTATATTACTTAAATAATTTACTAGAATAAATCTTATGACCGTGACACCTACTCACTATATATACAAATTATAAGAATCTTACGAATTTCATATCAATAAATATTTTGAATCATTGCCAAGCTCGTAGAAAAATATCTTTGTCAAGATTCAAATTCATTATCACCTATCAACCAGAAAAACAACAAGGTTTGTCTAATGCCCTTTCTAGACATTCTTATCTTGCACCAAAAGAAAGAAATTTAGCTTTTGCTTAACAAAAAATGATCTTCTTGAAGTTGGAGCAATTTCATCTTCAAAAAATGAAATCAACATTGATTGCTGATTCAACTTTCCTCAAGCAAGTCCAATCAAGTATGTCTTTAGACCTTCTTATTCATATTATTAAAAATAATTCATCTAAGTCTCATAATACTTTCTAATTTGAATTTTAAAATAATTTTTTTTTATTTTAAAAAATATTTATATATTCTAAAAGGATAAGCATGACTACATACTCTTAAAGCTCATCACAACTTCTCTACAATAAGATATTTTGGATATAATAAGACTTTAAAATTAATATTAAGAGATTTTTTATGGCTTCAAATGTGAAAGGTTGATAAAGAGTTTGTATAGTTGTGCAATATTTTTTTAAGATCAAAAACTTCTTGTCATTGATCTTATGGACTTTTTCAACCATTACCTATATTAAAATAACTTTGGTCTTTTATTTCTATGGATTTTATCACAGATCTTCCAAATTCAAGTTCATATGATTTTATATTCATGATTATAGATCATTTCACCAAAATGGCATATTTTATACCATATATAAAATCTATCGCTATCATGGATTACTAAAATATATTATATTAGATAGAAGGATATAATTTGTATCAAGATTTTTTAAAATTCTTTTCAAAATATTGAAGATAGATATAAAACTATCTTCAGCTTTTTATAATTATCATGTCCAATGAGCTTCAAGGAGGCTGCCCGAGGACTTATTAGAGATTAGAATTTTTTTTTTAAAGCATTAAAGGCTAGGATCAGTAATTTTGGATTTTTGGCTATTATTTTTGAATAAAATTTGTATGATTTGGACTTTTTATGAAGGAAATATAAGCACTCAAAATTAAAGTGTCAAATTTGTATCTACTATCACTCTTTTTAGTATAACTTGCACGTACAAAAAGCAATAGAAGATTGGTGACTAGGGTTGAAAAGAACACTTTCTTAACAAATTTTTTGTATATATCTTGATGAAATTTAAACTAGGATGAAGGAGATATTGAGAGTTGAAGTCAATGCTTATAGTCAAAGGGCAATAAATGAACCTACTTAATTAGTAGTTATTTTTTGAACTATATCTTAAGCAATTTGATAAGTTTTCAATTCAAAATTTTTAATAGTGTATATGTTCATATCACAAAAGTACATGCAAAAATTTTATGGCATTAGGATTTTGGATTTGTAAGATATGAAGAAAATAATACTTAAATATCTGTGAACTAGGATTTTTAAGCACTTGCTAGGATTTTTAATGATTAAAAGTAAATCTATAATTGAATTTTTTTTATAATAAAGCTTAAATATATTATCTATACTTTAGAGAAAATTTTATAAAAATTGAATAGTTAGATTAAGAGTTATTAAATTCTAAAATTTGGAAAGAAATAAATCCTTAGGGATGAATAAGATATTGAAGGTTTTTATTGCAATTTGAGCCTTTTGTACAAATTTACTTAAATACAAGAGGTTTTATCAATATAAATTTTTTTTTTGTAATATCATTGTATTATTTTTTTTTATTAAAGACAAATCACTTATTGGAATTTTTCCAATAAATTATAAGAAAATTTTCTATAGCTGGGTATCCAATATATTCCCAAATAGAAGATCACGTTGTCATATTATAACTTTTTACAATATATAAAATTAATTAAAATATATAATATGTTCATAAGTTCTAATATATGTATTAGAATAGTTAGTAAAGTATTTAAAAGTGCTAGTATAAGAAACTTTATTTAGATTTTCTTTTTTTCTTTTCTTTTTTTAAACTTGGTTTGATTATGGCTTTTAAATTATATAAGACCTAAATTTTTACTATGAAGCCTTGAGAAGAGATTGGAGGCCAAAGATGAAGAATTAAACTACTAAGAGGCTTATTTGGAAGAATAAAGGCAAAAAATGGATGAATGAAGGCAAGGAGTGAAGCTCTTCATTCCTATTGATCAATGGTCATATCCAATAGGCTTTGAGGAGGTTGCCTGCAATAAGAATAAGAATTTTGGCAACTTCAAGGAGAGAATTTAAAAATCAAAGAATAGGATTAGAAAACTTATTTTTTGTATTATAATTTTGATATAAAAATCAAGAGATTTAGAGTTTTTATGAGGGAGGAGTAGGCACTTGAAATTAAGGTGTATAAATTATACCTATTGTCACTCTTTTGAAGATACAAAGAGTTGTATGAGAGCTTTTAAAAATTTGGAGGTGCAATTGGAGAGGTGATTTTAAGATCTACATTTGATATAGAAGAATAATTATATTTAGAGTTTTGAAGAAGGAGATATTAGGAGTCAAAGATAGCAGATTGAATTCTAAGGCAATAACTAGACTATTTTATTGATAGTGATGGTTTTTACCATATCTTGAGCTTGTAGATGAAATTTTATCTAATTTTTTTTAAAAAGATGTAAAATTATGTTAAAAATCTATACATCAAAGTTTCATAGTATTTAGACTTTTAATTTGTGAGATATAAAGAATTTAATACATAGATATTTGTAAACAAAGATTTGAAGCTGCTATTAGGATTTTAGCAATATCTAAAGATTAGTGATGAATCAACAATTGAAATTTGTGATGGTAGTTATTAAAAATAAATCAATACTTTATGTAAATTTTGAGTGGATTTGAATATTTGGATTAAAAATTATGGGTTATTGAAATTTTAAAAAAATTCCCTTTCTATGGGTGAATAAGGGTTTTAGAGTATTTTGTTATATTTTGAGTGTTTTGAGGAAATAAGACTTATGTATTAGGTGTAATAGTCCTATGAAGAAGTCTTTTATATGAATTTAGGGATTTTTTTATTTTAAATCTTAATTAAGTAATTAATGGCAACTAGAAGCTCTGCACTTTCTTGAGGCAAATTCTTTCTACCATAACAATGCCATATGACAATATGTCTTGCAAATTGGACATGTGTTAGAGGTCCTATAGAATGTTGCTATATAGCTCTTATATAAATAGTATATATATAGATAAGAGTGAAGCCTTTCTCATTCTTATCAATACCTTTTTTGTTCTTAATTTTGTTTCAAGAGTCACTAGTCTTCTTATCTTTAGCAATAGCCATTCTGGTTTTAATATTATTCCATCTTTGGATGATTTTTTATTCTTTTAAGTGACACAAGAGTGTATTGATATTTTATTCTTTTATGATTCATGTCCTTGACAGTTCACTATAAAATTTCAATTTTATTTTTATTTTTTTAATCTTGACAAGGTCTTAATACAAAAAATATTATTATATTTATACATTAATTATATTTCTAAAGAATTACTATTATATTACAATCAGTTATATATATATATATATATATATATATGTTCATAAGTCTAGATGTGTGTTAGAATGGTTAGTAGATCAAATTAAAGAGAATTGATGTAAGAATCTTGACTTTGGTTTTTTTTTACTTATTTTGATTATAGCATTTAATTATATATAACTTTAATATTTAATATGAAGTCTTGAAAGGAAATTGGAATCCAAAGATAAAAAATTAAACTATTAAGAGGCTTATTTGGAGGGATGAAAGCAAGATATGGATGAATGAAGATAAGAAATAAAGATCTTCATCTCCATTAGTCAATAGTCAAATTTATAGGCTTTTAGCACGCTGTTCATAACAAGAATTAGAATTTTTCGTAACTTCAAAAAAGGCATTTATAAATCAAAGGCTAGGATTAAAAATCTTATTTTTTATATTACAATTTTGGTTTAAAAATCAAGAGATTTGGAATTTTTATGAAGGAAGAGTAGGCACTTGAAGTTAAGGTATACAAATCATATCTATTGTCACTCTTTTGAGGATACAAGGAATTGTACAAGAGCCTTTGGAGATCAAAAGATACATTTGGAGAGATGATTTCTAAACCTATATCTTATATGGAAGAATTATTATATTTAGAGTTTAAAAGAATAAGATATTGGAAGTTGAAGGCAATAGATTGAATTCTAAGGTAGTAAATAGACCATTTTGTTGATAATGATGATCTCAACCATATCTTAAGCTTTGGACGAATTTTTATCTAAAAATTTCTAAAAAGATGAATTATTATATTAAAAAGCTATATATTAAATTTCCATGGTATTTAGATATTTAGTTTATGAAATATAAAGAATTTAGTGTACATGTATCTATAAATAAGAATTTGATACTACTATTAGGATTTTGGCAATATTTAAAGATTAGCAATGAATGAACAATTGAAATTTGTTATAGCAGTTGTTAAGAGCACATCAATACTTTATGTAAAATCTAAATACTTATAGACAATCCAATTTAGAGATATACACTGTTGAAATTTAGAAAAAAATCCCTCTTAAGGTTAATGAAAGATTTAATATATTTTGCTATATTTTTGGAGATTCTAGAGTACTTGAGGCTTGTGTACTTGGTGTAATTGCCTATTTTAGAGAGAAATTTATATAAATTTAGAGTTTTTTTTACCTATCTTAATACTTGATTGAAAAATTAGTAACAACCAGAAGCCCAGTGCTTTTTAGAAGCAAATTCTTTCAACCCCAATACTGCTAAGTAGACACCTCCCTTTCCATACAACACATCTTTGTATATATATATAATAAAACTCTTATTTATACTAAATAGTTTTAGAATAAATTTATAATAAAAAAAATTTTAAATAAAATTAATAAGATTTTTAAATTAAATAAAAGAATTATATTAAATATATTATGAAATTTTATTAAATTTAATCAATAAAAAAAGTACCGTAAACTATTGTATACAAATCTTTTATTATAAATTTATTCTAAAACTTTTTAGTATGAATAAGAGTTTTATTGTATGTATGCAAGGATACATAGCATGAGATATCTATGCAATACAAGAGGGGGTGTCCACCTAGTGGTTTCCTATTTTTAATCTTATTTTAAATTTCCTTTTTATGTTGAAGCTGTTGATTCAAAATGTAATAAGAATTTAAAATTTATTTTCTGAAATATTACTTGTGTAAAATGTGTTCTTTAGCTGTTCACAATTAAATTCATGCCCAGTGCATTATTTTGAATATACATAATCTTAAAAATGCACATGAAATAAGTGATTATTATATATGTGACACACACACACTATGAGGAATTCACAACCAACTGGAAAGACAGTCAGAGCCTGCACAAGCCCAACTGAAGAAACTTTTTTTTTTTTTTAATATATATTTCCGTCAAAAACGCTTTTTGTGGGGCAGCTGCCCACGTCCCGTGAAACAAATTTTCCCGACCGACACCTAAATAAAAACCTAAGCTCTCGGATTTTAGAAACCTAGAGTTCGGAGTCGAAATTTTTCCTTCGTAACTTCTGCGGACCGGTTCGCTGTTGTCACTTCTAGGGTTTTCGGCTCGCTCCACATGCACGACAACTGGAAGCGCAGCAAACATGCATGCATGCGAAGCCAGTAAGGAATCAGCAATGCGCTCTAGAAAAAAAACTCGTGGTGAAGAGTTCATCGACCTCAGCCAAATTCCTTGCGCAAGTGAAATTGGTGAAGCCTTGAAACCCAGCTCTCGAAATCGCTACAGATTCTAGTAAGTTCCAGCCCTCTCAATTCTTCTCGTTACTGGTGTTGTTTTCGGGAGAATTTTGACGTACATCATCCTTCCGACTGCCTCGTCTGGTGCGTAGTATGCGATCGTGGTTGCAACGACGCGATGAGGTAGCATTTTGTCGTAAGTATCGTTGCAGGTGTATGGCTGTCGGCGAAGGAGGCGAATTAGTTTGCGTGAATTGAGTCTGCAGGGATTCACGAGAATTGGCTGCTGTTGAGTTTCTCGATCGAGGTAGTATCGAAGTCGCGAGATGCAGCTGCTTTTCAATTCAAGATAATGCCAACAATCGTTTGATTTCGAATACGAGCGCTGCTGTTTTTTTGCAGGAAGAAGAGATCGGCTCAAAATGAAGGCGATTATCATTGACGGTGCCGGAGGGCCGGAGGTATTGAAGCTCAAAGAAGTGGACGATCCTAAAGCGGGAGAAGGAGAGGTGTTGATCAAGGTCGCTGCGGCGGCTCTCAACCGAGCAGATGTCATGCAGCGGTCGGGGAACTATCCTCCTCCTCCGGGCGCTTCGTTGATTCCTGGGCTCGAATGCTCGGGTACTATCGAAGCCGTCGGCCATGGCGTTACGCAATGGAAAGTCGGAGACGAGGTACAGAATCTCGTGTGCTAAAATGAAACCACAGCTGGGTTAGTTCACAGTCTCGATGTGAATGGTGACCTTACATTTTCTTTACCTCTTGCGGATTGTTATGGGTTTTGTTTCACTTGCAACGAAGCTTTCACCATTTCCTTTTACCTCGGCAGGTCTGCGCTCTGCTTGGAGGGGGAGGCTACGCGGAGAAGATCAATGTACCAGCAGTTCAAGTGTTTCCGGTGCCCAAGGGAGTTTCATTGCAGCACGCCGCAGCCATACCCGAAGTTGCGTGCACGGTGTGGTCAACAATCTTCATGACGTGCCACCTGAAGAAGGGTGAAACTCTTCTGGTAAGATAGTACCGCCAGTTTTCCTTTCCCGCTTCTGATTGATGACTGTGGGCTACACGCTGTCCACGCCTTCTCAGAGAAGTTGAATCCGATGCGTTGTTTTGAAAATAGTTCCAATTTGTTTCCTGTTTCGTGGTTGATTACTCTCCTTATGGAAAGTCGTGGATCCGGGGACTCGCTGTGCAGATTCATGGCGGCGGTAGTGGCATTGGAACGTTTGGCATCCAGATCGCCAAGGCGAAAGGTGTCAAGGTGTTCGTCACGGCCGGAAGCGAGGAAAAGCTGAAGAAATCTCGTGAGCTTGGGGCTGACGTTGGCATCAACTACAAGACCGAGGATTTTGTGGAACGCTGCAAAGCTGAAACTGATGGGAAAGGTCTGTGATGATCCCCTCAAACCTGCAATTCCATCTCCGATATTGCTTTAATTGCAGTAGTGCGGAGGGGGCACCGATCAACACCTGCACCAATTTCGTCCGCTCGTCTTTCTCACAGTTTGCGACCCTGGATGATTTTGGTGAACACCATCGCTATCAAATTGCTGACCAGCACTGATCATTGCCGTCGATGCAGGTGTGGACGTTATCTTGGACATCATGGGAGCGTCGTATCTACCGAGGAACATCAAAGCTCTCGCAATGGACGGTCGCCTGTTCCACATTGCCACTCAAGGAGGCAACGTAGGAGAAATCGATCTCAACACCGTCATCTACCGACGTCTCACCGTGGCAGGGGCGGGATTGCGAGGGAGATCAACGGAGAAGAAGGGGGAAATTGTGCAGGACGTTTTGAAGAACGTTTGGCCGAAGATTGAATCCGGCAAGGTGAAGGTCATGATCGATAACGTTCTGCCCTTGGCGGAAGCATCCAAAGCTCACGAAATCCTCGAAGCCTGCTCCCATTTCGGCAAAGTTTTGCTACTTGTTGGAAATGCGTAAAGTTCTCTTCGAATCCTTGTTGATGCTTAGAGTACCGATGTTATAAATACCCATGTTTCTTATACAAATGAAATTGCATCGCTGTGGCCCTGCCCGCGGTGAAGCTTGCAATCATCGGAGCTACCAGTGCCGACGACACTAGCGTGTATCAACGAAATCCTAATTCGTCGCCGACGGACGGACGGAAGAGACTATACTTGCTGTGAAGCTCACACAGTCAGTTGTTTAATCAGTGTACAGCCTCAAAATAAAATAACTTGACGAATGGACTTAAGTGCTTGATTAGTGGGTTAAGCACAATATGATCCGTTTTTTTAAAAGACTACATACTGTATTTATGTTATCTGTAGTAAAAATTAATAAAAAAAAGAAATTTTAGATTTGGTATCTTACCTGTTAAGGTTTTATTGTGCTTGTTCGCCCATTGTCAAAAAATGAAATAAAAAATATTACATTCATTTATCAGTCCAGTGCGTTTTCAATTATCAAAATTAGTGGACACCATTATGAAGTGACATGTTAGAAGTACTTGTAGTTTTCATTTCCATTACTGGAAAGACATTAATTTCAGAAAAACTAATGATGAATGTCCAATTTCAATGATCAAAATAAGAACCATCCAGAGAAGTGTTTGGAGATGAATAAGGCTTTCTATTTGCATTCAATTATCCAACTCACTATTCTAATCATTCTCAACGTAAACCATTTACTCATCCTTGAATACAAATAGTTCTTCAATAGAATCCTTAAAGGGTGTGCTTGCCATTGCATCATCCATTTGTCAACATGTACTTCCATGTGTGTTACACTTTCCTTACCTCCACCAAGTTGAGGGCTTGCTTCAGATCCAACATATAAAAATTGTGTTAAGATTAATCAAAACTTAACATATAAGAATTGTGCTAAGGTTAATTAAAACTTAACATATATTATCAAATGTTATCCCCAAAACAAATAAGAGCCCAAGGGCCCATATGCTGTTGTTACTTAAAAGTTTATTGTACTTTTATATTTTTATTTTGTAATAGATTATTTAATAAACAAGAAACACCTTGAAATCTAGATTCAAAACTCATCCGTTTGTAATTTTATTACTACTAATATAGAATAATTCATAAATAAGAATTCTTTTATTATTTTGACGAATTTATAATTTCCAATTTATGTTTGCATGGATTGAGCACTGATACAGCTTGAATTGATTCTTGTCAATAATACTAATTTCATCCAATTTAACTAAATATCGGTCATAATCTAATACTAATACTAATGATATCATATATCAATAATAGTAACATTTATAATATTTACACTTGAAATTCTTATTTAATAAATATTTTGATGATATGATTTCTTTAAGTTTTATAATAATAATAATGATAATTATTATTATTATTCTATTGTCATTGTTGAGTTGATAATATTTATATATAATGTTCAAGTGTATCATTAGTTGAACGAATTCAAAGTTAATAATCTTAAAAAATTAGAAATAAAAAAATATTTTTGCATAATATTTAGAATTTTAAATTAAAAAAATCCAAATAATGTTTTATTATAATTTCATATATATAAAATAGATAAACTGACTTGGTAATTTTATGTGTTTTTTTTTGTTTTGTGTTTATTTTATATTATTTTATTTTTTTCTTGTGGTGTTTTTTTAAAAATAAATTACATGAATACAATAATTGAAAAAATATATTTATTATTAATTATATCCTGAATTTCTTCATAAAATTAAATTGATAACTCATAAAACATGCATTGTCAAAATATAAATGAAAATACAACATTCGTCAAAATTCATAACTCAAAAAACATGAATTGTTCGAAACCGGAGGCAGGCATCTCGGGCCGGGTTCGATGGGAACGACCTTTCGGCACCTCTAGGATCTCGGCGTCGTCGCCGAATGAGCGCCAGAAAGCACAGCGGGGACTTCACAAGCCATCTTCGCCATCTTCGCCATCTTCGTCTCCATTGCCATCCCGCTCCTGCAATCGTCGTTAGGGTTTCAATTCGGGCTCCCTGCGAAGCCAATTCTAGCACCATGGTGACTCCCGTAGTTGGACGGCCCCTCTCGCAGGTGGTGCTCAGCGAGGCCAAGCGCAACTGGCCCTTCGTGTTCGGCTTCGCGGTCACCTTCACGCTTGTTGCCAAGCTCTCTGCAAGCCTTGACCGTGAGTGCTTCCTACTTCGAACCCTCTTTCTTCCTCGTGACCGTTAGATTTCGTTCAAGGGTCGCGTTCTGTGCAAGTGATTTGTCGTTAAGCCGTTCTAATCTTTAACCGGTCCGGATCGTAATATGACATGAGAGTGATTTTAATGTGCCGTGACGTTATTTTGATTTCGTGTCTCACTTTGATTCGTTGCCTTCGAGGTTGGAAGCACTAGTTCGATTTCTAGATTCTAGTTGTATGGTTTGGATTTCGATTAGTTGCCTATTTTTCTTGGTGAGGCATGTTGTTACAAACATGCTCGTCAATGTTTCGGTTTTTCGTCCAGAATGTGGTTTTTTCTTGTATGTGGACATTATTTATTGCTCTTGAATCATTCTATGAACGGCGTGCTGGATATCACTTTTAATCCCTAATTCAACTCTCTTTCTTGTTTCTCATTTTGCAGCTAAGGAGGCTCACAAGTCCAAGTTTGTCAATCCCTATGGACACCACTGGTATGGAATCTGGATTCCCACTTGTAGATCCAAAGTTTGGTTGTTATGTCTGTTGCAATTATGCCGTAAGTCTGTTCTTATCGGCTTTTTTGCCATATCGCTTTGCACTTGAGCCTACGTTGACAGTATGAACGTATGTGAGACGCGCTTGTTTTCAGAGTGATTTAAAGATTGGGTGCTCAAAAGTCAAAATAGGCATGATATCATGTGTCACCTTTTAAATTGTCGGATTCTAATATCTTGTGGTCGGCTTTACAGATCATTAAGTCACGATACACGGAGATGTAAGAGTCAATTATATGTTATTTCCGATAGCATTGGCCTTACAAAGTGATCCAGATTCTTATGACTAATGGTCATAATCAGTTGTAATGGTATGTCGCTAGTAAAGTGTGCATCCGTCTAATACGCCTCCAATTTTTAAAGTTTTCTTCTTGAAGTTTTTAGTGCTCTTTCAATCAGAATTCCAGAGGTCTGGGCGAATGGCCACATGCAGGCAATACTTGGATTGTCTGTACAATGCATCTGTGTTTCATGATTCGAGCTTGAAATAAAATTATGAAAGCGTTCTTGCCATCTGAGACCCAATCTGTCACATAGATTGTTGTGTTGCAGTTTGATGTGCAGAAGCCCTATATCTTGAGCCAAAGCCATTTCTTACTAAAGAATACATCTGCACGTAAGACAATTTTACATTAGTGACTATATCCTCCCCAAACTCTGTAGTTTCTAATTGATTACCCCGCACCTTGAGTTCATTGATACTGTATCGCAAGCCACAGGACGGGTGTGTTTTAGGCAGCAGTTTTTATGTTATCGTTCACAATTCTTTCATCTGGATATGAGGGAGCGGGTGCTGCTTCAACTGCTTTGTGAGGGCCATGAGCGAAACAGGTGTGAAGAGCATTCGCCTTCTATTAATTGAATTTCATTCGATCAATTACGGTCTACAGATTCTGCATAAGCATGAAAATTCTCTCAACATGCTAGCAACTTAGGATTGAATTAGAACAGGATCCGACCGGAGTGGATGCCAACTTCTGAATCTCTGATCCCTTAGCAAACTTATGAAACTTAGATCGCAACATGTGGATATTACACCGTTCTCAGTCGCAACATGTGGATATTACACCGTTCTCAGTCTAGCCTCAGCGCCGTATTTGAGAAGGATATTCTTACATTGAAGATTGCCTTCCAATAATTGGTTATATTAGCAATTAAGTTCGTCCTGGTATGTACATGTTCCAGAAGCAATTTGTTATGAATCACTTGAACACTTCCATATTCATGTGAAGCAGGGTTCTAACCTTCTGATTGAGAATACTTGATGTTGTGCTAATTTAAAACTTGACCTATTTAACCATAGAGCTCAGCTATTGATGGTTTACTCATGCAACTATGAAGTGAGAACTATGACCTAATATCAATTTTTGTTTGCTGGTTTACTAAAGTTCATGATTGATCTGATTGATTGATCTGATTGATTGATCTGATTGGTTGTTCTTTAGATGATGTATGCTGAGTTTCCATTCCATTTTCATATAAGAAAGAAGAGTTTTTCATATAATATTTTCATTTTACTATCAATTTTCAATAGTCTTTATATAAGGTACAAAGTTAGTCATTTTAATTAAAAGGTCCACTATTACAAAAAAAAGAATCATTAAATAAAATTATATAAATTATAAATTTGTAGTTGGAAGATTTGTAATAAAGTTTATTAAAATACTTGACTACAATTGCTTTAGAATAGGTAATAGTCAAAGAAGGCCATATAATTGATAACATAGAGTCTTTGTTCAAGAACAAATATTACAAGATTAAACAATTTTTCTTTTTGATTTTTTACATTTGAAGAAAACAAAAAATTGTTTCAAATAAACTCCAAACTTTTATTAGAGCCAAAATCCATTGTTATTGGAAAGTTATGCTTTGCTTGAAGCCATATTTTTTTCTTTAGAACAAACAAACATTTTTTAAATTATAAAAGATCATCTTTGAATCCAAATTTATTCATAACATACTTTACAAAAATCTTATTTAATATAAAAAAATAAAGTTTGTTGATATATCTAGGCAAAATTCATTAAAAAATTTAAATCAATAGAAAATATCAATCTCAGTATTCAAAAACATGATAGTATTGGATTCAAAAAAAAATATATATTATTAATTGTAAGATAAATCTTTTTCTTTTGTTGCAAATTTAAAGCATCTACATAGGATATTTGATATTTTTGAAAATTTATTTTTAATGATAGGTAATATTGGATATAAATTACAACAAAAGCATGTTCAAATAAAGATATATATGTATATATATATATAGACATAGATTTTTTAAAGTTCTTATGTTTGATATATATTTTTATTAGATTAAATGCATCTTTAGGTAATAATATTATGCTTTTATTAATAATTGATTTATAACAACATGAAGAATTCAATGTCCTAAATCCTTATATTGAGGTGGTTATATTATTACCTAATAAATTACAACTTATTTTGTTAGTTGCTATCTACAAATATGTGAATTATTAGATTGCTTTGTAAAATTTTGGAAATAATTTGTTTTACCTATTCTAGATCCAATCATTTTATAGGCTATCTAAAAACTATTCTTGCTATGAATAAAGATCTTTCTATTGTCTAATTTTTTTATTGTTTTTTCCTTTGCTAATTTCTATAGCATACAAGTGTATTTGATAAGATTTTACCAAATTACTTTTTTAGATTGTTGGACACTTTACTTTTTATCACAAAAGAAGAAAAATTGTATTCCATATAAATTGTTTGAAGACAAGAAATTCAAAGAAATAACTAGTATATTTTTTTAAAAAATTAAACCTAAAAAGAACATCTTTAGCAAAAAAAATTTGTTTCTAAGAAATATATTTTTAAGAGCCTTTATTATCTTCGACTTGTAGCTAAATTATAAAAAATTATATTGAATATATTTTTTTAATAGTACATGTGAAGGTAAAAATTATAACCTTTAATAGTATTAAAAAAATCATATTGTCTTTTTTGTCTTTTTTTGTGATTTAGATGTATATGATCTTCTTGTGATTTTTGGAATAGCCTAAAATATTACCAAAGTTAAGAGAATCTAAATCTGCATATAATAAAATAACTATTTTTGACAACATGAAATTATAATGTAAAAATATTAATTGTGCTACTATTTTAAATATCTAAATATTTAAATATTTTTATCAAATATGATATTATATATCATGCATAAGCTTTTATTTTCATAATAATATTATTTATCTAAAATAAATATTCTAAATAAAAAACATTATTTATATTATATAATCCAATCTATTTTTTTAAGGTAATTTTATTCTTTTACTATTTAAAAAAAAAAAAAAAAAAAAAAAAAAACTTAGATAATTATTTAATAAGTGCAGAAAATACCTTCTTTTTTATTGTTTGTAAGTTTAAATTCAAGATCAATTCTTTCTTTTATTATAAAATATTATGTTTGTTGGTTACAAATATCTTTAATCTTTAGTATTCCTATTTTATAAAGTTTTGCTACCTTTTAAGGTACTATATGGTGATTTATGAGTGAAAACATTTGAGGTCTATCATAGAAATATGTTCTTCACTTTAAATAAGATTAATAGAGATTTATTTTTGTAAATTATTAACCACCTAAGACCAAAAATGGCCAATTTTAAGCCATATCTTAAAACTAATATATATATATATATATATATATATATATAATTTTTTATAATTTATCATCAAAGTCTATTCAAAATTGGACCTTTATTTTTTAATAACTTTAAAAGATATCTTTATAAGTCAATATCTAAAGAAAGTATATAGATTAAATTTATCTAGATATTAAGTTTAAATCATCTATTTAGAAATAATCTTATTAATTCTTTTTTAAGATCAATTATTCTAAGTCAACATCCTTTGATTGACTAACAACATATGATCTAAGTTCTCCTGGTACATGTAAGAGATTAAATATTTATGTATAATTTTTTTTTTCTTCTTTTTTTATAATTTTTTATAACCGTGTCCAAGTGGAGATGAAATAGAAAATTAAATACAATAGAATATTTATAAAAATTATTTTTTATAATAATTAATAAAAGTGATTATTCTATTTTGTTAAAAACCAATAATTAAGTTTTTTACTAGCACCTTCATAAAAAAAATGATCTATATTATGAATTGTAATTAATAAGCCACATAAAATACTTAGGAGCTTTGAGAAATTTTTATTTACATAAGTCTATCCATACTAGTTAGTTTGAAGATGTTTAGATATAAATTTGTATTGCCAATATGCCAATCATTTGGACCAATTTATTTTTAAAGTAGATGCAATGCTAAACTTATGACAAATATCAATTGCTCTTTTCAATTATTTTTTGTTATTTTTATAATTAATGTTTCATTTCACATACTAAATTAAGATACATTATTCTTCCTTTCTAATAAGTATAATTCTTTGTAGGTTTTTTACCTTAATCTCTTCTTAAAAGATCATATTTAAAAACTCCTATAAAACAAAAAATAAATATGTGGCAAGAAGATAGCCTTATCTTATATGTTCTTTTAATGAGAACTATTTTTTTAAAGTTTCCATTGATATATATTGAATCTTCTACTCTTATAAACAATATATATATATATTTATTTTAATAAAATAGGTATAAAAGACCAACTTTTTTGTTGAACAAAAATCCTATATTACTTTATCATATGCCTTTGAGATGGTAAGTTTGAAAAGAAAGAAGAGTTGTCTAAATAATTTGACTTAATCATAGATTGATCATAGATTGATCATCCACTTTATTTCTATGCTTATTATATCACTCTAAAATTAAAAAATATGACCTTTTAATTTTAACAATATTAAAAAAAAATCTTTGAATATTTATCTTCTTCTAATTTTATTTCATTCAAAACCAAATTCTATATCCTTCTTTTAGATCTTCAAATTTTATCAAAAAAACTTTGGGCTTCTTTTAAGCTTTGTTAGAAAATTCTATTTTGACAATCTATTTAGAGAATTGTATGATTTTCTTCTACCTTGGTCTTTTATTCTTTTTTAGTATTGAATTTTTAAGATATTTGGTCCTTAAAAAGAAAAAAATAAAATTTTATCAAATTTTTTGAGTTTTTTTTTTAAAAAGCCCTCTTTGTATTGATGACTATATTTTAAAAACTTATGCTTGGATTCTTTATTCTTAAAGGTAATAATGATTTAATTTATAAGAAATTTTTTGGTTTAGAAGTAAATGGATTTAAATAAAAAATTCTATTAAAAAACAGTCCAATAAGGCAATATCTTCTTTTATACAATATCCTTATATTATATTTTGATTAAACACTAAGTTTATAATATAATTTTTTGAAGTCTTATAGATATAAAAATACCTTCATTATAATATTATATAAAAATCTCAAAGATCTACTTGGGATTAAGTCATCTTCTAGTTGCATCTTTGTTTTAAAACAACTCCATAAGTTTGCCTTTTTTTTTTAGCAAACATCCTCTTATACATAAAAAATTAATTCTCTAGATTTTATTATCATATTCTAATTACTTCCAAAACTCCATGTCAAGCTTCTTAGAAATAAATTTACTAATTCATTCCAAAGTTTATTTTTATTTCTTTGTACTTATTAAATGCATAAATAATTTTATTTTTTAATAAATCTAAAAAGATATTTTTTTATAACTAATTATAAATTTCTAATATCCATTAAAAAAATCCACATTGATTATTTATTTTTTTAATATTAAAAAAACTAAGTTACATATTCTTCCTACTTTAACATTATTTGGATTCCTATCATATTATGGACTATGTCTAAAATGTAGAAATTAGCTTCAAGCCACTGTATATTTCCTAGTTTTTGAACTTGCTTATGTAAGAACTTTTTTTGTGAAATAAATAAAATATCACATCTAAGTAAAAATAAATAAAAATAAAGAATTATGATAGTTATTTATTTTTAATATTTTTGATAGATTATTTAATTTCTACAAACTTTAAGATAAATTATTTTACTTCCTTTATATTAAGCAATAAAGAAAAGAAAAGAGGCTTAAATTTCTTAACAAGTGCCTTTATAGAAATTATAATTTCTTCTTCCTATAGATGGCATTTTGTATGTAGTTTCTTGTAATTAAGGCTAGTGATGTTGGCATTATTTTTCTATTGTTATAATTGAGAAGACTCTCAAAATAAGTAAAAATAAGTAATTTATTTAAATAAAAAATTAAAAGAGAAAAAGAATAGAGAGAAGAAAGAGAGTTTGACTAGTATATTAGAAGTGTAGAATCCTTTTAAGAACTATTATATATATAGGACCAAGGTCTTCTTTTATTTTGAGTTTTGGTTCCATAAATTTTTTTTTATCTTATAATTGTCATTAAATTTGGTCTTTCTTTATTTTTATATCTTAGTTAAAAGATCTTTCCATCACCAATTCCTATTATAAGAAAGAAAGAAAAAAAAAAAAAAAAAAAAAAAAATCTTATTCCATTGCTTATTTGTTACTATCAACTCCTACTCTTTACTCTCTTTTCTACCTTGGAATAATTTCATCTAAGTTATCATCATGCATTGCACAACAATCTTGTAGCATGAGCCTTAGTTTTTATTTTTTTATTATTTTTTTATTTATTTTATGAGCCACACATGTTCAAATTAGGATATTACTGCAAATCTGTTAATCTTGTTATCTCATTTTTTTTCTTTGTTTTGACATTGTGAAAATAGTAGGATTTTTTAATGTATTTTTTATTTTTTTATAAAGGACTTTACAAAATATTATAAGTATCATCAGCATGTATTGCTAGTCCATACTTACAAGCTTTGTTTATTTAATGCTTCACTTCTACTACATATAATAGTCTTATTATCTAATTTTTATTGTTGGCTATTTTTGTATGATCATTCATTTCTATTGCTTTAAGAGAAATGTATTCACTTTGGTTATGCTTGCTTAGAATATTAATCATTTTTACTTATACATTCTTAAATAAAATTTGACTTGTAGAGTTAAAAAGTGTAGTGTCACAAGACATCATGGCTTGTTATATAATCAATCTTGTAGATACAATACTCATTTTACAAGACTCTTTTTAAATTTTTAATTAAATTTTTATTATTTCTATCAATATAATCTTTTTTTAGTATGGTTCCTATCAAAATCTTAATTAATAACTTTTTTGGGCGTTATAAGTTCATTGCAAGATAAAAAAAAAAATTATTGGTTGTAGTAGCAATAATAACTTTATATCTTTTTTATGCTTCATTTACTTCATGTGTTATATTTATTGCTCTTCTTATTAAATTATTAAGTAAAGAAATATCTATTGTATTTTGGCTTGTTATACCATATGTGGTGCATTACTAAGGATGAACACAAAGCTATAACTATTATATTCCATATATGTATCTTAGAATATCAATCTTATAATAGAAGCAATGCTTTTTGATATATCTTTGCATTAATTATCTTTTTTAATAACCAAGACAGTATATATTATGGCTTCCATTATATGCCTTTGGTTCCTTAATATATTTCTTTTTTAAATTTTTATTTGTACTTTTTGCCATTACATCTAGATATTAGCTCTTCTTAAGGACAAAAGTCTAATTGGTTTATATATTGAATATGTTTGTCTCTATATAAACATTGTTTAGTTTTTTGTTTATCAAAGTCTAATATATCTTTTTTATTATTTTTATATCTAAAAATATTTTGATATTTTTTTTTAACAATAGAATTAATGATTTATATTGCTTCTATAAGAATCTACATTTACTTCTCTACAAGCACAATAATGCAATTATTTATAACTATTATCTATATATGATTTGGTTTAGTTTTTTCAAGATAATCAATTAAAATACTAATAATTGTAGTGATTTTTATTAGCAATTGAGATTGAGTATCAATAATCATTTATTCTAGACTAATACTCTTTTCTACTATGATAGTTGATATATTGGCTTTTATCTTAGTATTTCTTGTTGTACTCTGATTTTATAAATTCTTTGTAGGTATTTTTATGACTAATGTAAATCCATCCTTGTATGTAAGTAGCCTATCTTTGTTTATTTTTTATTTGGAGCTTCTACACCAATATGTTTATTACCTTAATTTTTGTTTATACTTTCTATACTATTTAAATTTATTTGGTTCTTAGTTATTATTCCATTGTCCTTATTTTTGTTCTCCTTAGAGTCAATCTAAGAATACCAATTTCTAATTTTATGTTCAAATATAAAATAAAATTTATAATAAATTGATAAGCGATTGTAATCAATAAGGGTTGATTTTGTTTTGTACATTATTAGATTGATAACCACCATTTTTAATCTCTAACCATTCCAAAATTATATTGTCATGTAAAGATGAGGTTTCTAAATTTTATTACTTTCTATATATACCTCAAGAATTTTGTCCAATCTAATTGCAACCTCAAATGTAATCATGTTAAATCTATCCAAGATAATTTTAAAACTAACTTAAGTAAGAAATAAGAATATTCTTGATTTAAAAAAAATATCTAAATTTAATATTATATTAGAATCAAAATTGAGATTTTAAAATTAAAAAAAAATATATTATCTACTATTTTATAAAAGAATAAGATTTGGATTTTGCAAATAAGATCTTTAAACTTAGCTACTAGATTAAAAAAAAAGCCCTTTTTAATATTTTGTACATATATATAAGATCTTCTATTAATATTTTTAGAGCTTATAATTATTTATTTAAATGCTAAAAAAATAAAAATAAAAATCACCAATAAAATTTAAGATAATTATATGATTTTGCACATAAATTATTTTAGTTATTACAATATTTGTGTCCATACTAATCTCTTGAAATTTTTTTTCTAACCAAGAAACTTTTGTAGCTCTAATTATAACTAATAAAAAAAATTATCCAATACTATTTTTGTTAGATGCTATTTGATGGTATTAATAGTATTCCTCCATCACTTTTGTCATACCTTGTTGCAAATCTGCATTAATTATTGGCTAGGTCATTGTTTGCTTATGGTCCCGTCCTGTCAAGGTCCCACCTCCACAAACTCTAACAACTTAAAAATCCATCACCTAATTTTATACAAACCTTTTAAAAAAAAAACACACACATACACACAATTTTCTTCTTAAATGTAAAACTAGTATCTCTTCCAAGTAGTTTTAAATTGCTCACTTAACTATCCAAATCAATGTGAAAATTCTAAGTTTTGCAATCCTCCAGTCACACCAAAAATTGTGATCTCTATTGTAATGCCAATTGCAAGGTGAAGGCTTTCGAAAACACTTCCTATGTAGTCATGTTCTTTTATCACAACATTTAATCAAAGCATTAAAGATACTCCATTTTGTTTCAAAATAAAATAAAACAAAAAAAAAAGTAATGGACAGTATCAGCAGTTCAACACACAACGGGCAGCAAGCTTGGTGCAGCAGAAAGCAAACATCACGTGATACAAAAAAAACAGGCACGTGGTTCAAGGCATGGAAGTATGCGGGAACACCATGTGGATGACTGTGGAAGCAGCTCGGCTGGACACCCCTGGCCCTGGTTTGCGCAATTGGATCTGTTGCCGAATTGGTGCGTTTCCAGTTGTAAGATTGTGTAGAATAAATCGGTACCAGCCGCATTTAGCAGCAGAAATGCAGCTATTGAATCGCTTTCTCCAAACTTGACACATGATCCTCGGTTGACCTTTCATACGGCTTCCACTCACAACCAGCTTTGCAAGGCTATTTGTCAACATTAATGTGGCAACTTGCGCTGACGACCAAGTGAATGGGACTAAATGTAGGGTGTATCCGAATCTAGCTCCATCGTGCATCTGCGCTATGTGTCAACAATACCAGCAAGCACACTTTTCATCAACCTGATCTCATGTTCTTTTATCACAACCCGTAGCTTATTATTACTATCATCATCATCATCATCATCAATAATCCCAGTATTTTCTAAAATTCAAAAAGTCTTTGCCCCTAATCCTGCACCTCTTATGCTAAGAACCACATAAACTCGAAATAAACTTTCTTGCAATTTTCTCTGTAGTGTAATAGTTTCTGTTACGCGGCCTTCGCCACGGTGAGAAACAGACGATGTACAAACCTCTTCTTCGTCTCCTTTGAAGGTACTAGTCTACTGAGTCTTGAGCTATGTCAGTAGTACACATGCGTCTCTTCCAGTGGCGTGATCCCCAGCAGCAAAAGCGTGCGATCATGGGTGCGTGTGTGTGTGTGTGTGTGCTTTTCCCTCATTCCAAAAGCAGTGGTACCCACCAGAAGGACTTTGTCACTCAGTAAGGAATGTCATCAGAGAAATGACCAAGACGAACAAATAAGTGCCGTAGACTTATGAAATAGGTGACTCCATAATTGAAGCTTATTTGAGAGGTGAAAAAATTTGACCACGACAATAGGAATCAGGTGACGAGTCGGCATTATTTGCTCCTGCTTTTGTAAAGAGCAATGCCCCAAATATCCCCATGATGGCATTGTGGAGAGCTTCTTTAGATGATCTCCACCCTTACGAAGTGAGCTCCGAGACAATATTCACGAGAACAAGCATAGGGTTTCTGAGTTATATTTTCTCCGCAAAATCTTTCTTTTAAGTTCGGCATTCCGGTTGTAAATGCGTAACAGCGCTTGGTGTAATGTCTTGCAATATCTCGCTTCCTTGGAGGGGTAGCTCTCAATAAAAGCGATTCACTAATCACTCGCATCTGTTTAGATCACAAATTCTCCTTTCCAATGACGCAGCACTCGCTCAGGGTGACAGGCACACAGCCATGCAGTCTCAGATTAAGTACACACGTTGAAAACGCGATGATGTCACGGTTAAGTCAACAAGAATGAAAAGCCTCACATTATTCAACACGGAATGCTATGATAGGACCAACTTTTACTCCCACTGGAGAAGTTGTTGGAAGTTGTATCTTACACGTAAATTATCGACGTGTAGCAATCATTTGCAGCAACTCTTACACGTAGAGAATGAAGGGTTGGTACCGGAACTAATTAAGGGCGGCGACTGTTTCACCACTGCATTTGAAAACAGGTTTCTCAAAAGGCGGTGCTGTGATGACCTCAACCTTTGGGTAGTTGTTTCTTTGTGGTTCATGTTGGAAAATCGGTATTGTCAATGAAATCTGACCCTCGCATTAACGGGTGAACAGTACAGAAGACGGAAATATCAGTATGCTGTTGTGAAGGTGGAAGAGTTCAACAACTGACCTGCGTAATGAGGATCAAGGACATGACCATGCTTCGAAGAGCTTTTGCGTCAGCCATCCCTTATGGAAATTACGTGAAGGGCTCGTCCGATGTGCTTCAGCAGGCTCGTCAAAGTCCAATGACGTCCAGGAGTTTGTAAAGCTCCTTATCACACCCTCCCCTTGTTATAAACGAGGAGTTTGACTGGTTGCGATATCGGCCGTTGTTGGTTAGTTTATTAAAAGTCTTGTGCTAGGACATGGCTAGAGTTGACTTCGCAACTTTCACAAACCTTGTCCGCATTCTCAGCATCCTTCTTCGTAGGCCTTGTCACTTTGAGGGCGGAGGACTTCTTTGTAGGGCTACTCGGGCGCATTAAAAACCTGCGCAGAGTTCTTAGCGTCTCCTTGAAGGTCAAACCACCACACTGGTCAATGCTAGTGGATTGTGGTGGGACCGGAGATGAGATTTTACAGAAAAAGCTTGCATCCAAGTGGGGTTTGCTTGGAGGGCCATGCTTTCCTTCGACTGCCAGCTTCTTGTGCAGGGTCACAGGCAAGTTTCAATATGCTCTTGTTTTTAGCTAATTTGATTTGTGGGAGGGTCACTTATTGCGTAAGGTGGTGACTTCTGACCTCTTGGAAGTTTTCATACTCCCCCTGAAAAGCTGCACAAAGTTGTTTTGTCTCCACCCATTTACTGTAATTTTATCATAAATGAGTCGGAATTGTGACTGACAGTCCTTTCGAAGGATGAGCTTTCAGCAGAGGAATTTATCTCATCCTTGGCATGACATGCATGCTAGAGGTTGATGCAGGCGTGTGATTTAAAAAGTGGTTCTTCCAGCTAAAAATGTACTATCCACAGAAAATCTATGCGTGCTGCAGCCTTGTGCAACACATTTGATTACTGACAGATTAAAAATTGGGTATATCGTAAAATATGGTCAGTTTACATAATCAAATTTTAAAAAGAATATTTAGATTCAAGAGTAAGGAGTGGAATTGAAAAGTCCAACCATGGAAACCAGGTTTTCTTCAACGAATGAGAGTTGTGTTTATCTTGTAAATAATTTATTCGAGAGCCCTACTGTTAAAACTTTTTTGTAAAACTTATATTCCAGCCTGGAACAGAAGCATGTGACACATTTGTCAAGTTGAACGTAAAGTACCACAAGCTAGGGGTTAGGGTGTGGCAGTGTAGGAGAAAGGGGTGGAGAAAAAGAAAATGAGAAAATTGATGCAGACCAATCCAATCACAATAGATTTAGGCTACCTTGATATGATAACCATGATAATAGAAACAGTGGTTAGCAATAGAAAATTACCAAAGATGTTCCGTAGAAAGGGGAATAGTCTTGTCTTGGTTCAGCCGACCTCTTTTTATCAAACAAAAATCAATCCGCGTGGCTAGATATAAAAAGAGAAATCTTGAGATTCCATCGAAGGTGCCATCATCAATGCGGAATCCGAGGGTGCGAGGGAACGGGAAGCTGCAAGCGAGTTGAACACACGACATGTGCTAATTGTTTTACTAAAACAAGCCCTTAGTAATCGGCTGAGAGATGAGAATACCCCACAAGAGTCTATATCCACAAAAGTCGTTTTCTCAGACAGTTCAAGTCAATGGTCGTAGCGGCAGAAAACGGAAATCCTTGAATAGTGACGATGACGGTGATGAGTTCTCTGTCGCCATGGCCAGTGTGTCGCCTGGCATCATGATCGATCATGAGCACTCGGTTGAAGCGATGAATGGAAAAACACGAAACTGCGACACAAGCTACAAGGTCCCTATTCACAATATTCTTCCTCATCTGTCATTGACTTCCTTGGCGACTCCCGCTGTTGGATTTTAACCGAAAGTAGCCATCGAAATTGTTATAAACTTCTCCATCGCATGTATAGCTCCACTGTCTGAGGTTGCTCTTTGTTATATTCTAGATTGCAATCTCGTATATGATGACTAGTGTTGCTTCTAGTACCTGCTGGTGGTTTTGTAGAGTAATGCTCGGTGGTGTAGCTGATCGATATGCTCAGGCCTGAACAACTTCACAGATAGATGTCATCAGCTCGCTGCCAGGCTCTTCAGTATAGTGTTCATATCCGTATTCAATGTGTTGCAGTTTCTTACCAGTGCTGAGAAAGGATAGACTGGTCGATCTAGTGCCAGCTCAATCAGTCTAACGTGAAGCTCCACAGTGCAGACCCTCAGTTGCTCGCTATGGGGCTCAAATTTGCAGTGTTGAGGGTTACTGCGGCTTTGGCTTGTGTAGTGATGGTTCTATTACGGTGTTTTCAACCAGTAGCTGCTGATGAACAGGTACGCTTGAGTACATGAATAGCTACTTCGCTACCCGATGTTTGGAATGGTCGTTATAGGTGAAACGGATATGATGTCACGAGCATTACGTTGTGAATCGTCTCTTCAGGTGGACTTGGCAGTCCTGTTGTATGTCTATGCAGTACTAGCATTTCAATACCCAGACACCAGATTTTTTCTATGAGTTCCTCGAATTGATTATACTTTCCTGGTGCCTTGTTCTAGTTCTGAAACCAGTGACGAATCAGGATGCCTGCAGTTTCAATTCCTGCTGAGCACGGTGCTAAGTGAGAAGTTTGAGAATGCTATTTCATTATTCACAACTCAACAGTAATTAGACTACGGCTGTCTGTGGATTTGTTGTTGCAGCGTATGGGACGCAAACTCGCAGCCACCACACTGAAGCAATGCTTGGCTACAGGAGGCGCCCGAACGGCGTTCCCAGGTACCTCGGAGTACAGTACCGCAAGAGTAGCGTACAATTTGCGGGAGAGATATGCCCCTGCTGCGTTCGTCTTCCCCACTACTGTCGCTCAAGTGCAGAATGCAGTGCTTTGTGCGAAACAAGTCGGCGTGGGAATCGTTCCTCGCGGTGGTGGCCATTCGTATGAAGATTATTCTCTAGGTATTATATTCAGAGGTGGATCTATTGCACATCAGAGAAATGAACTCATCAATAGCTGTTTGTTCTTTTAAACCACTCTGTTACTTGACTAGTATCTCTTTCGCCTAGGCGTGCAGGTGGTCGGGACGGGGTGCTTGTGGTGGATATGGAGGGCTTCAAGCAGTTCAGTTACAACAAAGCTGAGAAAACTGCCGTCGTCGGCGCGGGCTTTCGCTTAGGGCCTCTCTACTTAGCCCTCTGGAATGCTGGCAAAGTCACGATCCCAGCAGGGAATTGTCCAACCGTAGGCATCGCTGGACACGCCTTGGGAGGCGGATGGGGCTTCAGCTCTCGCAAATTCGGTTTGGTCTCGGACAACGTACTGGAAGTCCAGCTGGTGACAGCCAATGGAACAGTAGTCACCGCGAACGCCCAGAATAACAAGGATCTCTACTTCGCCATCCGCGGGGCCGGTGCAACGTCCTACGGCATCGTCACACAGTTCATCTTCCGGGTTCACGACGTTTCCGCGCCAGTCACCCACTTCAAATATACATGGAACGACAAAGCGGTGCAGTTCAAGAATTTCAAGTCGTTCCAGACGTGGGGCATGAATGTACCTGCTGAGATCTCCGCGGCATTCTACATGGATCCATTCGGGGTAAGCTGGCTGGAAGGGACCTACCTAGGGAAAAAATCCTCTCTCGCACCGTTGGTGCAGACGTTCCTCGCCTCAGCAGCGCCAAACCCCACCCGCGTTGAGGAGGAGCTGAACTGGATCCAACTGATTCTCGTAAACTGGAACTACCCATCCAACACGAATCCCAACCAGCTCAACAACGTCCCCTTCACTACCAACACTTTCAAGGCGAAGTCCATTTACGTGAACTCTCCGGGATTGTCCGACGCGGGCGTCAATGCCATGATCAATGCCATGAGGACGGGGTCCAACGCTTATTTCATCTACGACCTCTACGGTTCCCAGTCGGCAATCAACAAGGTCGCGCCTGGAGCAACCGCGTTTGTTCACCGTGACTCCCTGTACAGTATTCAGATGGTGGCGAGCTGGAGTAATGACAACAACGCCGTGGCACAAACCGACTACATCACGAGGTACTGGAAAGCGGTGCGCCCTTACGCAACCGGACAGGCGTATCAGAACTATATAGATAGGGATATGCCTCTCAGCGCATACTATGGGTCAAGTCTAAGCACCCTCATTGCAAGCAAGAAAAAATGGGACCCCCAAAACGTCTTCAACTTCCCCCAAAGCATACCGCTCAAATAGAATACGGAAGCTTTCAGATTCCGAAATATCTGTACCATACGGTGTCGAAAACCGCCTTTTTTTTGCTTTGAAATCTGCACCTAGTGTGATGCCCCGCAGAGCAACCAGTTCCAGCGAGCTAGGCTTTCAGTGAACTGAGACAGGACAGGACCTCCGACGAAAGCATCACGTTGAGAGGCAACTAAAAGACGGAGGTATTGAAACTGGATCCACCTTACATATTTGTGTACTAGACGTTCATTTCGAAACCAATGTTTCATTGTAGAAAAACTTACATGTGGGTAGTAGTAATAAAAAAATTGGTGTACGTCGATGCATTATTCAGTAAAAGATGTTAAAAAACTCGTGATAAACTGCGGGGTCCGTTTTGTTTGCAATGTCGAGACATGATTGGCAATCTTCGAGTTCTAGTGACTGATTCACAGAAGACAAGCTGTACACCGAATACACCTGATCCTGCACATCGGATCTCACAGTATAAGGTTTCCAGCCATCCTCGGCTTCACCCGAAGGACGAGCTGTAGAGAAACTCTTGGACACAGTTCACAACTCCAGCTTCTAAACTTCATTAAGAAAACGGTCACTACTTATGCATGGATCGGCATCTCACCATCTCAGTTGTCGATGAATCCGATGCTTCAGAAGTACTTTTGTTTTTCTTTCCTGCTTTGCCGGTTCAATATCAGTGTCATCTAACCCCCGTTATAAATCCCCTTCATCGTCTGTTGTCGCCTCCTACCTTGAACATATATGTGTTAGAACATATACCTCCGTTACATTTCAATACCTGATTTTAATCTAAGCTTCCATTTTCCACACATACTTGATCGTCAACTGCATAGTTTCTAGTTCAATCTTCCTCTTTCCATAACATAAAGGTTTGGAAAACAGGGCCTAGAAAGAGACATATTAATCACCCACTGGTCTGTTAGCATTGACATACGGACGGAAATGCTACAAGGAATTTTAGTCCTATCATGGAAGGTCTTTCCATGGCAGTAGGCCTTACAAAATATGGCTTACAAAGCATGTTTGTCAATGACATTGTAATGGGAACACAAGCACGAAAGTGTTGTAGTAGATGATAATCAATTTTATCTTGACATGAATATCAAAGTACAATACTACTTTTGTGACATATGAGAAGGTGGAAGGTGAAGAGAAAATTTTTAAAGAAATAATACAAAATATTTTTATCAAAAAAAAGTTGATTTTTTAAAAAATAAAATTTACAAGTATATGCAATACAATCAAATATTCAATCAATTTGGCTAGAAGATTTTGTATAAAAATTGGCATGTGTTGATACAAATATTTATACTAAGCATTTTTTATGTACAATATCTATCTAAATATTCTACTAATAATTTATGTAAAATTCCAAAAAAATCTTCTAAAATATTTAATTTCTACAAGCACCTTCATATAATAGTTGTTATAGACAAATTCTACAAAATTTACTAAAACTATCAAACTATTATGATTCCAATCAAGAACTTATTTTAAAATGTGATTTTTATTAATCTTTTTTTATTTTTTAATTTAAAATATTATCTCTAACTATTTCTTTTCCATTTTTACCATCTAATCTGCATTTTCTTAAATACAACTATATATTTGCTGCTAAGCTTATAACAACTATAAAATGAGAATTAAGCATGAAATAAATCAATAGATATTAAAATCCTTTAAATTTTATTTTTGAAGGTTTAATTCCAAAGTTAGATCCATTTTATAAAAAATAAAAAATAATAATTCTATATTCTTTATTCTTAAGAATAATTGAATACTATCTATTTTGCATTTAAATCTTATTGAAGTATGAAATATGAAACATATTTTAATGATTTTCATAATATTTTTTGATCTTAAGTAAATATTAAAAACTACATATGGTTTTAATAAAAATATTTTAAATAATACTTTTTTTTTATAACTTAAAAATATTCTTTTGATAAAAAAAATAGAATATTATAAAATATTTTTATATCTACTAAACTTATCATCTTTCAAAATTCTTGCTATGTCATCTATTGTAGCTTACATATATATTTATTTTTAAAAATTTATACATATCTATTGAAAACTAATAATAATTTTTTTGCAAATAGAATAATTTTATCTATAAATAAAAATTATCTTTGAAAGCTTGGTATAAGAATTTAATATCTTTTTTTCAATCAATTAATATTAGAAAGATGGATATATGGAGCTATGATAATATTTTTGATATAAAGATGAGTTTGTAAAAGGAGATTATAGATTTTTTTAGAAATTATTAAGAATCTAACTTATCAAAAATTAGTTAGTTATGATTTGGCATAGAAAAGGGTGTTAAAGATTTTTTACATACTATAAAAAAATCTTATATAAAAATCTATTTAAATATAAGAGATTTTTATTAGTATGATATTTTTTAAAATTATTATATTTATTTGTCCTCCTTATTAATGACAAATTACTTATCAAAGCTTGGTCAATAAATTATAAGTAAATTTTTTATAATTAGGTATCTAATATATTTTTAGATTAAAAATCATGCCATATGATATTAGTCTATATTAAACAGCTAAAAATTGAGATTAATGGATCTCAATAATTTTTTATTCAAATAATTTTTGAAATAATACTAAGCATATTATGTGCCAACTTACACTCTTATAGTATAGTGATTTATTTATTTTTGTTTTTTTTTCAACGTATTTATAATTGGATCTATATCTTTTTTAATGTCTTTTGGTGTCTTAGTAATATAGGCTTAGAATCATATCCTTTTAAATTTCAAATTTAATCCCCTTAGTTTGATATATAGATTTAAACTTTTTTTTTACTTTGGATGTAGATTTGAATCTAAATCTATACTTCTATTATAGATTGCACTTTATTATTAAAGATGAAGTCGAGTTATAATAGTGATCTTTAATAATGAAGGATAGAAGATTGCAACCAATTTGGTATCAATATCTTATTAGCATTTGGATATAGGTGAGCCAAATAAGTACTTGCATATGCTATTGTATTACATGAAGTCTTGCTTGAAAATGCACCACACACGTGGCTGTGGAAGATAAAAAAGAAATTACAACAATAAGTGCTATTACCTCTAATAGATTTATATACAAAATATAATTAAATATTAATAAATATTCTCAAATAATAAAAAAGTTTAATTAAAATTCCAAAGAATTATTAAAAAAAACATAAAGAAATCCTAAAAAATATTTAAAAAAATCATAAAGAACTACTAAAGAATTTTCTTTAAAATATTAATATAAAAATCTAAAAGAAATATTAAAATAGAAATTCTTTTAAAATTATAAAAATAAAAATTATAATCAAATCTTAATTAAATCTTAATCAAATCTTAATTAAATCTTAATTAAATCTTAATCAAATCTTAATGAATTCCTAAATAAATCCTAATTACATCCTAATCACATCCTAATCACATCCTAATAAAGTTTTAATGAAATCCTATATAAATCTTAAATCCTAAACAAATCCTAATAAAATCCTAATCAAATCCTAGTTAAATCCTAGTCAAATCCTAAATCCTAAATTAATCTTAGTCAAATTCTAATAAAGTCTTTATAAAACCTTAATCAAATCCTAATGAAATTCTAATCAAATTTAAATTAAATCTTAAATCTTAAATAAATTCTAATGAAATTCTAATGAAATTTAAATTAAATCTTAAATTTTAAATAAATTCTAATAAAATCCTAATAAAATTTTAATTAAATCTTAATCAAGTATTAATTAAATCTTAATCAATCACTAATAAAATTCTAATCAAATCTTAATCAAGTACTAATCAAATTTTGATCAAATCTTAATCAAGCGCTAATCAAATTTTGATCAAATCTTAATCAAGAGCTAATTAAATTTTGATCAAATCTTAATCAAGTGCTAATAAAATCCTAATCAAATCTTAATCAAATCTTGATCAAGTGCTAATAAAATCTTAATAAAATTTTAATCAAATTTTAAATCTTAAATAAATTCTAATCAAATTCTACTCAAGCCTTAATAAAATTCTAATGAAATCTTAGTCAAATTTTAAATCTTAATAAAATCTTAATGAAATCCTAGCTAAGTCCTAATGAAATCCTAATGAAATCTTAATCTCAAGGACATGAAGTAAAAAAATATGTATAATCTAATGAAAACTGTATCAAATAAAAGTCATAAAATATGAATAAGAAAGTATGTATATTCAAAGACAAATTGGAATGGCTATTGCCAAAGACTAGAAACATGAAGACTCTTGAAATTAGACTAGGATCAGGAAAGGAGTTGACAAGAGTGAAGAAGGCAAGAGTGAAGAAGACAAGAGCTACGTGGCGGTATTCTATAGGACCTCATACACGTGTCTAATTTGCAAGTCACATGTCAAATTTGCACAACAAGTTTTCCACATGTACGCCACATACTTGGCTTATTCTGCAAGCTATTAACATGAGTGATACATGGCTAGCTTGTTCCACAAGCCACCAACATGTGCGCCATGTAGCTAGCTTGTTGATCAAGTTTCTAACCTACCAATCACCTATAGACATGTATAAAGGTGATTCCACATCTATGAAGCTTCTAAGAAACTTTTCTATCAGATATTATCAAATCAACTTATTTTACCTACTTCTATTGATCTATATTACTTAGATAATTATTGGAATAAACCTTATGTCCATATCATTACTCCCCCTTCTAGGGACGAGTTCCCTGAGGAGCGGTGATTACATGTTGAGGAAGTCCAGGATACATCGAATTGTGCTTGCCACATACTCTGATCTTTGTTCCCTTTGAAGGTAGTTGATAGGTCTTTTCAGCCATCGATAATGTCCCATACCAAGGCAAGAGGATCACCCTGTGATTTGATCATTGTTGAGGCCTTCATAACTCCCTTTAAAGAAAATATTAAGAACACCATCAGAAATAGTTCCTACCTCTAAAAATATCACCAAACATCGAGAGCCTCTTCCAAGGTCGTGATACCAAACACGTTGTATTTCACCATCAATCCGAGGAAGGACATATTATTCTTGAAGGTCTTCATCTCTATTCCGTCATCTAGAAGGTTGTGATAATTGTAATGTTTCATCTAATAAATGAGCAAATGATGGCTATTGAGCTGAATTTACTAGTTGTTAATCTTCCATCTCTTTAGCACAAACAAATCTAAAGAAATAACAAACAATATACAAGATAAGATGAAATCTCTATAGAACCTGCTTTGCTTTATGGCAAAGATTTTTTTTATTCTTTATCTTAATTTTGACGGATGTCATCAATGAAATGCATTGATTTTTATTGGTGCATTTGCTAGATTCTTGGATGGCTTCCATGTGCGTTCACTAATATTATATCCGCGCTAATGCACAAGATATTTCAGTCGATTTCGTGCGGCCTTGAATTTAAAATCTCTTCAACCTTGAATTCTTCATCGTTGTCAACTTCTATAGGAGGCGATGGCATTTGTCTTCTTCCTTGTATATCCACTCTCTTGTATGGCTTGAGTAGTGACACATGGAATATAGGCTGGATTTTTATAGACTTTGATAGGTGTAATCGATATGCAATTAGATTGATTTGTTTAAAAATAGAAAAAGATCCAAGCTTACGATAGTCCAACTTATCACAAGGATGAGTAATCTTGATATTAGGACAAAGTAATGATACCTTGTCCTCCACGTTGAATTGTGGATGTTCCTTGCAATACGCATCTGCATTTGTTTTTTGTCGTTCTTGAGCTTCTTTTAATTGCACCTTCATTATTGCATGTAGCTTTGACAAACAATTTGTCAAATCTTCTGCCGCTAGATTATCAACTTTTAAAAAGTCAAAAGCATCAAGTCATGGGTGATAACCATACTTGGCAAAGAAAGGTGTTTGTTGCATAGACAAATGTATCGTATTATTATAAGCAAACTCTGCCAATAGCAAAAGAGCTATCCAATCATCTTGTTGATAGTTGATGGTACACCTTAAATATTGCTCCAAGACTTGGTTCACGCGCTCTGTTTGTCCATCAGTTTGAGGATGAAAAGCTGAAGATAACTTTATGTCCACTTTTAAGATCTTGAAAAGGGTTCTCCAAAATCTTGACACAAATTGAGTTCCCCTATCCAATATAATATCCTTAGGTAATCCATGATAGCGATAGATATTATCAATAAAAAGCTTAGCTGTTTCTTCACCTGTGATAGATTTTGTGCATGGCACAAAATGTGCCATCTTGGTGAACCGATCTACTATCACAAATATAGAGTCATAAGATCTTGAGCTTGGAAGATCTGTGATGAAATCCATAGAAACAAAAGACCATGGTTGTTCTGGAATAGGTAATGGCTGAAGAAGCCCAAAAGGTCGATGATGAGGAGTCTTTGATCTTGAGCAGATATCACATGATTGTACAAAGTCTTTGACTACCTTCCACATTTGAGGCCATCAAAAATCTCTTGATATAAGTTCCAAAGTCTTCATGTATCCAAAATGTCAATAAAAAAATCATCTTGTGTTTAGTTAATTACATAAACGTGCTTCTTCCGAACATATAGGCATCCTTCAAATATAGTAGGTTATTTTTGAACTCAAATTTAGAAGAATCATGAGTCTCTGAAGAATTATTCTCTATATTATGGTAATAAGAGGGTTTGAAGACATACTGAATGAATTTATTTTGAGAAAAGTTGAATCAATAACAAATAATGTTGATTTCATCGTCACATGAAATTATCTGATTTCAAGAAGACTATTCTCTGCCGCTCAAAAGCCGTGATTTTCTTTCAGCTACAAAAATAAGAATGTCTAGAAAGGGCATCAGACAAACCTTGTTGTTTTTTTGGCCGATAAGTGATAATGAATTCGAATCTTGACAAAGACATGCTCCAACGAGCTTGACGACGATTCAATACACGTGTCGATATGAAATACTTGAGGTTCTTGTGATCCGTATACACAGTGACTGGACTCGAAGCGCCTTCTAGATAATGACACCATTCTTGAAAAGAATCCACGATTGCAAGAAGTTCTTTGTTGTGGATCTCATAATTGATCTCGGCTGTTGAGAATTTTCTTGAATGAAAAGCTACTAGATGAAGTTTGTCATCTATTTCCATTTGTGACAAAACCACACCCAAGGCAAAGTCTGATGTGTCTAATTCCATAAAAATGCTCTTGAAAAAGTTAATACGATATAAGATTACATAAAATGTCAAACAATGTCTTTGGGAATTTCAAAAACCGCTTCGCTCTTGATCTATTGAATTTGTCTACAGTCAAACCCAAAGAGAAATACAACTTGAGCAGAAGTCTTGATGAAGATTTGATAATATAAAAATTCCCAAAAAGATGAATCTTTCTTTTTTTGTCATCTTTAGAATCTTCTAATTCATGATTGTTTGGAATTTTTTAGGGTCCATCATGAGACCATCATTTGAAATGATGTATCCTAAGAAATCAACTTGAGTAGTATGAAATACACACTTTTTCATCTTGGCATACAATCTTAGATCCCTAAGTTTTTGTAATACTTGACAAACATATATTTCATGTTCTTCTACTTTTTTAGAATAGATTAAAATATTGTCTAGGTAGCAGATAACAAAATTATCTAGGAACTCACAAAAAACATCATTCATGAGATGAAAAGTAGCTGGTGTATTTGTAAGTCCAAAAGGCATGACATTATATTCAAAATGTCCATACCTAGTTCAAAATGCAATTTTTCATTCATCTTCTTCTTTGATGCATACTAGATTATATGCTCCTCTTAGATCTATTTTCGTATAGATCTTAGCTTGATTTAATTAGTCAAGGAGTCATGATATCAAAGATAATGGATATATATTCTTGATTGTGATCTTGTTGAGTCCTCGATAGTCAACATTAATATCTACAATGATCATCTTTTTTTCTTCTACAACAGGAATTGGAGCCCTCCTATCGAGATTTAGAATGGCGATGAAATTTTTACAAATTCGTCAATATACGCCTCAGCTTCAAACAATTCATCTTTCTATGAAGTTAAACTATAGATTGTCCAAATGGCTTTCAGCTTTTCTTTGAGGTTGATTGAACAATCATTTGGACGATGCTCTGAAAGAATATTTGTATTTTTTTTCTCAAAAACATCCTGATAATCTAAATATTGGCTTAGAATGCCACTTAAAATCTTTCCTCCATCAAAAATAGATGTGGCATAAATAGCAAAAGTTGATCCTTCTTTTGCTGCATATATAAAAGCTTTTGCACCTATAAGTATAGGTTTTACTAGCGCCTGTAATTTTATAGCTTTTTACTTCATTTTACAAGATGTTTACTTAACGTCGAGAAAAAGTCAAGTCTATGGTAATGTCACAATTCGACGAAGAGGGCAGAACTCTTCGAACGCATTCCGTAAAGTATGATTTCGACTCTTTCTTAGTAAAATTTATAAAGAGTGTGGAAAATTGTGCTAGCTTTCTATCAAGACATCTCTTGTAGCATTTGAAGTTGGAGAGCAAAAGTTGTGAGCTTGAGAGTGGGAAAGGGTTTGCTGCCACCCGACGAAGAGGGGCAGAGACTTTGTTCAACTACCCAAGTCGGAAAGTCTCTTTAATCTTCTTGATATTTTAAGTGCTTGTAGTAGCTTGTGTAAGCTTTCCACAAAAACAAAAATCAATACATTTGGAGCTTTGATGAAAGTTTTATGACCCGTGAAGTATCAAAGAGGGCAAATTGTTGCTAGGGTTTGAAGAGTAGAATCAACTAGCTACAAAATCTGGAGTTTGAGAGGCATGCATGCAAAATTTTAGAACAAGCTAGATGATGGAGTGAGCTTTCTAAAAAGCTATTGCATGTCCAATTTGGAGAAGGGAAGTGACCACAACAAAGGCTGAAGTGAAGAGGAGCTTTGCTGCCTTTGCATTTGCTTGGAAATTTTAGCGCCTATTTTTTTTAGCCATAACTTTTAAATGGTAAGTCATCTATTTGTGAAATTTGGATATGTTTTACAATGGATTATTGGCTTTCCATAGGCTGTAAGCACGCTTGATTCGACCTTTGGATGAATTTTTAGTGATTTATTTACTTTCAGTTTGTTGTATAACTTGTATTCCTCATATGCGGTTGTATTTTGAGGTATACTTGAATACATATACACTTTGCTTATACCTTTTATATAAGTATATATACTTGTATTTATATCAAGTATTTATACAAGTATTTTATAAGTATTATACATAATATTTGTACAAGTATTTGTATAAGTATTATACTAAGGATTATACAAGTATTATATCAAGTATTTATACAAGTATTGTACTAAGGATTATACAAGTCTTATATTAAGTATTTATACAAGTATTTTATAAGTATTATACATAATATTTGTACAAGTATTTGTACAAGTATTATACCAAGGATTATATAAGTATTATATAAGTATTTATACAAGTATTATTCAAGTATTTATATTTTATATTTGTACAAGACTTGTACAAGTATAATACAAGTATAATTTGAAAGCTTGAACAAATATTGTGTAAGTATAGAAGATACTTGCACGGCTTCCTCTCATGTTCCCTGCTAGTTCTAGTAGCAGCTAGGAACCCGGCGTTTTTCCAAGGCGAATTCTCTCTACCCGACATAATTGGTGCTTCCACTGAGAGATGCTTTGGGGCTACTAGTTTTGGCTAAGGCAATATGGAGGATACTAGAGGGGCTTTCTTTGAAGCCCAATCAAACATGGACACCATTCTAGGAGCTTTGGCAATATTTATGGATCAATGTAAAACTCAAGCTGGAGGTAATGGAGCTACCAAGGCTTTGAAGGGTGTTGTTGACAAGATTGAGAGGTCCTCTATCTTTGTTCATCTAGGAGAAGGGTCACTTCTAAAAGAAAAATGGGATGAGAGGACAGTCAATGCCAAGGAAAAGAAAAAGGAAGCTGATTCTAAAGGAAAAGCTATGGAAGAGAAGGCTAGTAATGGTGAAATGGTTAAAGAAGAAAATGATTATTTGACTAATGAGGAGGAAGATATGATCTTACAAATGTTTGCACAAACCTGTATGGTCAGCAACAAAAGTGATATAACCAAAGATATAAGTTTTGTGGAATGTGAGAAGATGGTGGAAAATAACGAAGAGGGGGTGAGAGACTATGATATAAAAGTCCAGGCCTTACAAACTCAAGAAGAGAAAGTTGAAGAAATAGAAGAATTTTTCAATGGAGAAATGGAAGATGAGGTTTTACAAATGTTTGTTGGAATGAATATGAATAATACAAGGATTATTATGGATACAACATATATCCAAAATCAAGGTGAATTTGAATATGGAGGAGCGCAAGGCTTAACAAAAGAAGCCCAGACCATCCAAATTCAAGAATGTGTGGTTGAAGAAATAACAAATGAAAAGATGATTCACAAGGACACAAAGGTACTTATCTATGTAAATAACTACAACTTTGAGTATAGCAAAGAAGGAAAGATGGACTATTATCATTTATTTTGGACAAAGGTGAAGCTTGGAGAGCTTGAAGATATGATTTTAGCTTTGATTATTCATGGCTTCCAGATAAAAATCATATCTAGAAGACTTTTTGACAGGGGAAAATGCCCCATTGAAATAAGCCAAAATCAATACTTTAAGAGCTTCAAATAATGCGGAAACTTTTAAAGAATATAAGAATATCGTGATCGTGATCTTTTGGTTTCTTTGGTTCCATAGGTTTAGTAGGTACCCAAGGAGGTACAACATACTTACCAACAACACCATGATTATTGGTATCACAGTTGGTTTTAGCTATATGACTAGTACACTCTCTTCTAAGATACTTGATTATATCAGCAGAATCTTTATAATCTTTAGGCAAACCTACAGGAATAGAGTCCATAGAAGTGTTCACAAGCTTCTTATAAACTTCTGGTACCTCTTGTTCCTTTAAACCTACCTGCTCTGATAAAGGCATAGCATTTATTATAACCTCAGGCCTCTCTACTTGTAATAACTTCTCTTTGTACTCTTTTATAGCCTTCTCACCATTAATACTACACACTTTAGCCTGCCTCTCCATCTCTTTATCAAACCTGTTCTTCTGTTCTTCTTCAGTCATAGCACTTATTATTTTCATAAAATCCATAGAGTTGTGCAGCTCTGATTCTACTATTCCTTCATTCTTTACCTTCGATACTTCATTACTTATCGGTACAATTAAAGCACTAGCATCTTCAAGTTCCCTTATTGTCTCTGTATGAACAGAATCTCTTTCGATAATAACACTATGACTATCTTTAGACTTATAAGGAGGCTTATAGTTGACATGCCTCTTACAGTATATAGAATTAGCCTTAGCTTTATTCCTACAAGGAGTATCTCTCAATGGACCATACAATACTGTACCCTTACAATAGTTGACCTCATCATCCTTTTGATTCTTAGCTAATACAGAAATGTCATAATTAGAATGATAACCACAATAGTCACTACTATACTTAGCCTTACGTCTACAAGGTGCTCCCTTCAATGCACCAGTCATTAGGACAGCCTTACAGACAGCAGGCTCCCCCAGTATACTATCAAACCTGTTCTGAATATTACTCGTAATAACCAAAGAATGATTATCAGAGCAATGCTCCTTAACATCTGTATTAAATATACTACACCTAATACTCTCAAAACTACTATCTATATATGCACAGATCTTTACCTTTTCAGCATCTAGAATACTGTTAACTAGCTTCAGAAACTCTATTGGAATCCTAGCCATACCATCTATAGACTGGTTTAGATCATACATTGTATCCATAATCCCACAAAACTAGGATGACTTTTAATGATGATGATCAAGATGATTGTGACCTTAGATAGGATGACCTCAATGAGTTGACAAATATTGTCATCATTTTTCAAAATGTTGACACAAACAAAAACGGAGGCTACTGGAGCATAACACACTATATTCTGATGCATTATTAGCATTATATTCAGCATACTGATATACTAATATATTATATACACTGCTAATAATATAACATAATATACTAATATATTATATACACTGCTAGCATTATAATGTATATGTAAATATAGAATAATGTATATGTAAATATAGCATAACACATTATCTTTTTTATATATACATATAGATATGATCGATGTGTTAGCACTATAGTATATGCAAATATTAGCAGTGTATATAATAATATAACATTATGCATTATATTCATTATATTCTTATAGATATGATCGATGTGTTATGCTCCAGTAGCCTCCGTTTTTGTTTATTTCATGAGAATGTTGATCGTCCTACTGGTAGTGCATCATCTTCTGAATGTAGCTATACAGGCGATGACTTTTTGTTGGAGAGTGGATTTCATGTTGTATCACAAAATGTGGGTACCTCTCTTGTATATGACAGAGTATCTAGAACTAAATGGGATGATGTGGCATTTTCAGAGTTTACAGATGTCGTACATTACTGTCTTGCTTCAAGGGAAAGTGCTTTTAGAAATTTGGTTCTTACTATAACAGCCTTTGCAAAGATCGATGTATATGATGGCTTAACACACATCATATGTAAATATAGATATAAAGTGTTATGATATATCTATATATGTAAATATAGATATAAAGTGTTAAGATAATGTGTTATGCTATATTTACATATGATGGGTTATAAGCCTTTGCAAAGATCGATGTATATATCTATAAGAATATAATGCAGGGTTATACAACTTATTATTTAGGTCTTTATAGGTATCCTGTTCTATCTTTTGTCTCATGATAGGTTCAAGATAGTCTTTGAATATAGGTCCACACTTCATATTATATACATATCCTTCATGTATTTTAAATGTTCCATTATACCTTCTAAGAAGCTTTAAACTAATACTATCACTCCAACATGCAAATTCTTTATTATGATCCCAATCTAGTGTACCATCTTCATTTCTGTAAGGTATTATCTTATCTCTCGGCTGACTAGTTATTGTGACTTTGTATATACCTATCTTATCATCATAAATAGTACTAGATTCTTTTATTTTTATGTTATCACAGCTCCATGTACCTATAGAGTCATCCAATACTTTAGTAACATAAGGATACTCTTTATTTATCATTACATATGGATATAAAGATACTACATCTATAGACTGTACATCATAATGCTTCTCTTCCATAGCATTAAAGACTTGACATCTACCTCCTATTAAAGCTTGTCTTATCTTCTTGTCAAATACAGGGTCTTTAATAACTGGAAGCTTATACTTAATAGTCATACCATCAAGTTTATAAACAGTAGACAAGGAATACCTAAAAGCAGACATAGACATCTGTGACAATGTCAAAGACCTGTCTATTAAGAGGTTTGAATCTATAGATTCAAAAGTCTTTCTAGCCTTGAAGTACAACTCTTTTAGAGATAATACATCTTTTATAGCATAGTCTTTTATCTTGTCAACATTATCTTTCATATATAGCTCAAAGGTATTATTATAAACACTGCTTTGTACTATTGCATGGTCTAGGTATCCTTTTGAGACATTACACTTGAAACCTATTGTAGCATTCTTCAAGGATGATAACATGAACTTGTATAGATCCTTAGATCTCATATTGTTGTACTTAAATTGCAATACTCTACCATGACTGTCTAATACAGTACCTTTAAGTTCTTTGCTTTTAGATGTTAATATTTTCATAAGTATGTAATCATCAAATACACCATTGTTGTAACCTACCAACAGGATATTCTTATCTCCTACATACTCATGTATAATCTTAAATATACCCATAGAGATATCATCGTCTAATGTATCTTTACCTATAACACCTTCTATTTGCTCCCCATCCATACAGAATACATAAGACATCATATAAGGTATCATCTTAAAGGTATTAGGTTCCGCATAAGTTTCCATATCATAGAACATATAACCTTCATAATTCAAGCCCATTTCATAGTTAAAACTTATACTATCTCTCATATTAATATCTTCTATTAGTCCATCATATACATAGTAATGAGCATTATGCAATACAAGAATTGCCTTATAGTTTGACTCAAAAGAACTACAATAGAGAGAAACAGGCCTTCCATCTTTTACACTATCAACATATACAATAACTTTTATGTTAGTAAACTTTTCAAATCTTCTTATAGACCTTATAGTCACCTCAGAGGTAGTCTTAAGTCTCATCTTATTCCTTATTAAAGCTATATCGAAAAAGATATCAGGTTGTATGATATGATGGATACAATTAAAGAAACAGTCATACGTCTGGCCAATATTGAGGACATTCAAGGGTAATAAGACATCACAGTATAAGCGATCACCCAAAGATATAGCCATATTTTAAGCTGACTCCTAAGGCTTATAAAGCGAACAATCTCAAAAAACGTACTAGTCGAGATGCTAGCTCTCCCGTCTGCGTATCCGTCTTGTTCGGTCTTCACAAGCCATCATATTCTTCATATAGATTAGTATAACGACTAGCCTTCAACATAAACAATGCTACATCTAGTCCTTTATGTATATTATCTGAAAGAGATAGCAACCTATTCCTCGTCAATGATATTCTCTTAAACATCTCATGTCCAGCTGTTATAGTAAGAACCAAATTTCTAAAAGCACTTTCCCTTGAAGCAAGACAGTAATGTACGACATCTGTAAACTCTGAAAATGCCACATCATCCCATTTAGTTCTAGATACTCTGTCATATACAAGAGAGGTACCCACATTTTGTGATACAACATGAAATCCACTCTCCAACAAAAAGTCATCGTCTGTATAGCTACACTCAGAAGATGATGCACTACCAGTAGGACGGTCAACATTCTCATGAAAGACATAGGATACATGAAATACGCAAAACTAGGATGACTTTTAATGATGATGATCAAGATGATTGTGACCTTAGATAGGATGACCTCAATGAGTTGACAAATATTGTCATCATTTTTCAAAATGTTGACACAAACAAAAACGGAGGCTACTGGAGCATAACACACATTATATTCTTATAGATATGATCGATGTGTTAACACTATATGTAAAAAAGATATAGAATATCATGTGCCAATTTATCTTTTTTATATATACATATAGATATGATCGATGTGTTATGCTATATTTACATTATTATGTATATGTAAAAAAGATATAGAATATCATGTGCCAATTTTTTAACAGACATGTGATACATCATTTGATGATTGATATAACATAGATGCTTATGCCAAAAGTTCAAAATTGTAGATTATTTGTCAATAGTGGCAAGAAAATATTGTATCTATTAGGGATTGTCTAATCTAGCACAAAGTCTATAGAAACTCTAAAAATTTGTATAATTAACAAATATGACAAGATTTAGAGGCCTATCTCTATCATATATCTATTATCAAATATAACTATATAACCATTATTAGTGATTTTTTCCACAAACATCAAGTTTTGTTTGTCATATCTAGTATATTCAAAATATCCTTCACAGTTTTATTTTTGTCAAGGTTGACAATGTCCTTTCCAACAATTGTAAAAAATATACCATTTGTAATAGATATAGAGGAGTAAGACCTATTAGAGGCATATTAGTTGAAGCTAGACTTATCACCAATAATATGATTAGTGGTAGGAGAGTCTACAAATCAATCTTGTTCATGTTCTAATTCAATAATGTTCACTTCTATTCCATTTTTTAACTTTATTAGATCAAATTTATCTTTGTACTTATTATCTTGGCCTTGAATTTCAATGAAGTGAATTTGAGGACTTTCTCTATAAAGATTGACAGTTTGCAATTGCATATGTGCAATACCTTTATCAAGTTTTTTCAGATTACAGTTTCTTTCCTAATAGTTGGTTTTCTTGCAATAATTACAATTTCTTTCCTAATAGTTGGTTTTCTTGCAATAATTACATTTTGATGTACAACAACCACATCCCGCACTACTGCTTCTATTATAATGTTGTAGTGAATAGCTATTTTGAGGTATATATCCAAATACCAAGTATGGACTAAAACCATATGATGCATTCTATTTGTACATATTCACATGCTTGATTCTACAAATACTACCACATCTAGAAAAGCGCCTTGTGGTCAATATAGCTTCTTCTTTCACTTCATCATTTTATCCTTACTTCCACAATTCTTTAACTTACATTTGCAAGACCATGTTGGCATATGTAGGTGGAAGAGCCTTTATCAGATCAACACCAAAGATTAATATGAAAGTAGACCAACTCAAGGGCAATCCATCTAGAACAATGTGCATCAACTTTATCTCATCAATCTTTGCATTGATGCTAGTTGGCACAACAATTCTATAGTCCACTCTTGCAAATAATCATCTATTGTTATGCTTTTTATCATAGACACCTCATCTATGTTTCTATTCAAAATAATCATGCACCGAAGTACATCTCTTTCAAAGCATAGCTTAAAGTAATTCCAACACTTCACTACATCTAAGTTGAATGTGTTGATGTTGGTGAGGAATCTCTTCTTTACTATAGCCATCAAAATTGATTTTGCTTTGACCCTTGGTCATTTGATTTGTTTTGACTGAATGGTAGCTTTGCTTCCTCAACATTTTCACTGAAATTGCTTTCTTCTATAAGCTTTGGTTCAAATTCTAACTCATCCCATACTTTGTTTCTCTAGAAGAGTGTCTTAACATAAATTGACCATGATATAGAGCTGTTTTCTTTGTCCAATTTCTTATTTTTTTGAAAAGTATTTTGCTAGATCCATTGATGTTTCTCTACTAATCTCCTTTCTTTTTGTGCAGTTCTCTCTTTCTCAAACTGGAGTTCTCTAACAAAGCTCAAGTATAAGGAAGAATTTCACTTGTGTACAAACAATATGCTCAAATAATAAATTTGCTCTAATACCATGGGAATGAAAAACAATGTTGTTGCTAATACTTTTACTGAGAATCAAAATTACATTATATATTGATGATGCACAGTCAAGACATGGTCACAAAGTGATGCTATCTTGAAGTGATACAGCCTGGAAGTGGTA
>JAWRVF010001715.1:0-49182 GCA_036785485.1 Physcomitrellopsis africana | reverse complement strand
TTATTTAAGATTCTATTAGAATTGTTAGGATTTTGTTGTGGCGTATTTCCTTTTTATCTTCCAGAGCCAGGTGCCCGGAGCATTCTCAAGCAGGACTTCACGTATTACGACAATGCTGTCGTGGCAAAAGTCCGCTTCAGGTAGATGCAAGGTCCCTCTTTACAATCAAGTTGGATCCAATATGCACAAACTTTCTTAAATTTTTCTTTTATAGTCACAAAACCATGCATATAATAAATCAACAAACCAGAAGCTTAAAAATTTATAAATCAAAATCCACCCGTTTATATAAGTTCAAATTTTGGAAGCATAGAGTTCACTTCTTTAGTCATCTTCACAAAAATTCTCAACCGTGAATTCATTACCAATCACTAGATATCATCAAAATATTAGCAAGTAATTATATAAGTAAAACCAAACCAAAAACTTGAAAATTCATAATTTAAGATCCAACTGTTCAAATAAGCTCAAAATTTGGAAAAACATATCTCATACCTTTGATCTTTGTTACATAAATTTTGAGCTGTGAATTCATTGTTGATCATTAGATATCACCAAATCCTTGGCAGATACTTTTAGAAGTCAAATCTCAACCCGAAACTTGAAAATTCATAATTGAAGATCCAGCCGTCCAAATAAGCTCAAAATTTGGGAAAACATAACTCATACCTTTGATCCTCATCACATAAATTTTGAGCTATGAATTCATTGCTGATCGTTAGATATCACCAAATCCTTGGCAAGTACTTTTAAAAGTCAAAATCCTAGACACCTGAGAACAAGTTTGCCATTACTTCCTAATCAAAGTCTCAATTGATATGAGATTTTAGACATAGACTCTTTATAGTATAAGTAATATGTACACCAAAAATGAGCTTCAAATTCTTCTTGAAACTCAAGTTCTAGCTTAAAGCAAATCCTTCTATTTATCTAACTTCTTCAAAACCCTAGTTTAGTTTGTTGGGTTTAACTAGCCATAACTCACTCATTCTAAACTCATTTCTATCAATTCTTGGACGTAAAATATATAGCTTAAAGTCTAGTTTCTAATCCAACTTCTTGATTTCTTGCTAGTATCTTAAAACTTCTAATATACCCTGAAAAGTGACAGTAGGTGTCATATTAATAGTCTAAGTTCAAACAAGCATATCTCTCTCATCTAAGCTCCGAATCCTGCGTTTCTACCACCTAAACTCATGCCAAGAAGACGCTCCCTCTGAATACCTTTTTGCATTTGCCAAAAAACCCCGTCTTCTTCTCCTCCGAGCTCGTCAAAGAAGTCGCAGCCAAGGTCTTCAAAGTCCAAGTCAATAATTAATAGTTTAAAGTTATAAAAACCCCAAATCTAATCCTCCAAGTCAGCACTATTAATGATAGCCAACTATTGACATCCAAATCTACTATTTATCCTTGGTAAAATCCTAAATTCAACCTCAAAGTCAAAACTCCTTATATCTACAAATATAACTCTAAAATCTAAAATTGGAAAAAAGATAAAAGAAATAAAAGAAAGTTTCAAGGCTAAATCAAAGTTAAAGTTAAGATTAAAGATAAGATAAAATTTTAACCAAAGAAAAATAAAGAAAAAGAGAAAATTTTCCTAAATTATATAAAAACTTAGATTGATAAGAAGAAAGAAAGAACTTAATAAAATTTTGAAGAAAAGAAAGTTAAGTTAGGTTTCTATATATGGATGTATTTACTTCACAACAACGCCAAATTTTAAAAATTAGAAAAAATTTTGTTTTGTTTATTTGAATAATTCTTGCTCCAGCCAAACCTATTTTTTGTCTAGACTTGATTAACATCCTACAAAGTTGATTGAATCATGGTTTGATTACTAAACTATTATTACTTTCATAAATTCCAACAATTGGTAGTGATATACTTGCTCCCACAAAATATATATTACACAATTATTTAAGGTGGTGAAAAAGATTCCTTTACCAAATGGCCTTATCTCTTATAATTACTACATCAAATATTGGATCACATAATAGTTGATTTATGCCTCTTTTCTTTATCTTTTGTCAGATTTACAACAAACTTATCCATCTTTTTTATTAAAATTAATAATAAAGCCTCATTTGGATCCTTCAATACTAGTTTATTAGATAATTCTTTTGTAGATACTGGATTGTGATATAAGAAGTATGGAAAATATGGAATTGCAATTATTGGTGGTACTGCCTGCAATGGGATATCATTAACTATTCTCTGTAGATTAGCACTAAGATTTATACTGTAATCAATCATTTTTGGATAATTGCCCACTATTTCATTCTACGTTGGCATTTGATAAACTCCTTGAAATGGAATCATTATGACTTTGGTAATTAAGAATTGATCATAGTGATATTCTTCTCATATCTTAATTCAATCAAGTGAAGAAGCAATAATTATCGGTTGGGCTTCCTTCACAAATATCTTCAATTCTTATAGATATAGTCCGTTAATTAATATAGACAAAATAAACAACTCCAACATTTGGTTATTTGGCCTTTTACAAAGGATATCTACTACTCGGCCATAATATGATTGCATTGCTTTTCTTGGTATTATTTTACTATTCATTAACCTTTTCTTGAAACGTTCTTCAAATCCAATTAGTCGAAAATGGATTAAAAATATATTTTTTAATACCTCCCAATTAGAAAATTGACCTACAAGTTGGCGATTATACTATTCAAACGTTGTATCTTTCAAGGTCACTAGTAGCCATTTTAATTAAATATCTTCAATTCTACTATTGTTGGCTACGCATGCAGTCAAAAATTGAGACAAATATTGATCAGATTTTGCTCCTAGAAAATCTCTAAAAGTAAGTAATGGAACTATGCTAGTTGTGCGATCACCCACTGCACCCATCTGGACTGTAATTGGAACTATTCGGCCCCCCATCACCATTGAAGATGACAATGTTCTACTTAATTCTTTATTAAAATAAACATTGCCTTCTCCAATTGTCTTTTCCAGACTTCCAAGCCTCTATAATTTATTATTATTATTTATAAATAATTTTATTGATTGAAATTGAGATAAAAATGATGAATTTTAAAACAAGCTAAATTGATCTTTAATAGCATGTAATTTATGCTATTTTAAAAAATCAATCTTATTAGAATCGGCTGTATCTATTATTGAAAAAATATCCAATGGAGTATCCAATTTTTTTATATTATATTCTCTTTCCATTAATAGGCTCAAGAGATATTCTAAATTATTTGCCAAATTATCCATGAGTACTCTTAGCAATATTTTTAATAATATATATGTCTAAAATAATAAAGGTCTGTGAGGTTTTGGGCATGTTCACATGTGCCAACAAGCATACAACCATGGTTTAATCCAACTTTGTCAATGCTTCCTTTTTGGATTCTATACTTGTTCGTCTCGCAACAAATTTCTTGTTTCTACTCTCTCTTGTCTTCTTTTTAATTGGCGTGTTTTTTTTAATATGATATTTTTATTCTTATTAATTATAATCTTTCATCATATCATTAAAATTATATTTTATTTCCAATCTAACTATTCATTTGGCTTCACTTTAGAACTAGTATTAATTTTAGAATCTCTTCATATGTCATGCAAAAACTACTTGTTTGATAGTTAATTCCTAACATTCAAAATTATTGTCAATTTTTGTTAGCGGTATCAAAAATATGATCTATTGTTTTATTTATTCTTCCAATACTACCTTAAATAAACCTATAAAGGGGATTCAAATACGGAAAAAGACTAAATGCATGAAATACACTATTAAATTCACACAATTAATCACTATTAAATAGTAGAATCTAAAAAATATGTAAATGGTCTAAAATAACTGCATCCACTTCATCTTTCTACTACTATACAGTGAAGAATACGCTTATAATACTATCTCTTATAATTCTCTTATTATAATTTCTTGTCTTCTTCCAATCTCATAATCACATCAAACGATATTGCATTGTCTTAACAGACTTCATACAATCACTTCACATTCCAATCATTGGAATTAACTTCTCACCAAGAATCTCTTCCAAAAGTAATCATCTTTCCAATATTCTCTTTTATCACTCAACTCTCACAATCAATATGGTACAATATTCTTATTCATAATCAAATTACATCAATATGTTCCATCTTTGGCTACTAATTTGTCACGGATATACTTTAAGCCACTACTAAAACTTTTTGTAGTTGTCTAGAATCTTCTATAGCTTTTTAGAATCTTCTAGAATCTTCTAGATTCTTCTTTAGTCTTTAAAAATAATCTAGAATCTTCTTCAATCTTCCAAGATCTCCCATAGATTTTTTAGAGTCTTTTAGAATCTTCTTCAAACTTCTAAAATATTCTAAGATATTCTTAGGATCATCTAGAATCTTCTTCAAATTTCTAAAATATTCTAAGATATTCTTAGGACCCTCTAAAATCTTTTTTAACTATAGACTTTTTAGAATCTTCTAAAATCTTCCTCAAACTTCTAGAATATTTTAAGATATTTTTAAAAGATCCAATAGGATATGAGGCCTCATAATATAAATAAGAGGCAAGACTAAGGAGCACCTCAATCTTGCAAATACAAGTCTTGGAATAATTCAGAGTATTGCCTTGTTCTTGATATTAATCCAATTTCTTATTTTTGATCTAATTCTTATTCTTGTCCATCCAGTTCTTTGTTCTTGAAGTTATTCTAGTTTTGAATTCTTTCCCTTAATTCTTTATTAACATGTTATCTTGCATCATTGACAGTTTGGCAAGACTAACTTACATAATCACATCAGAGCTTAGATTTCTTGATAGAGAGTAGATTATCCCTCTTCAAAATACTATTCTGTTCTAAAGAAGTGCGGACTACCCCCCTCTAGACTGATATGCTTACTTGTTGTAGTTGATTTTTTTTTTAGAAAGAGTGGATTATCCCTTTCTTAAGTAATATCACTATATTTTAGAGGTTGCGGATTACCCTCTTCTAAACTAGCTGTATAAAAGTATTCCTTTTAATATAGAAAATATTAATGGCTTATTGATTTATTTATTTTTTGAGATGGAAATAGATCATGTTAATGGAGGTGTATCTTCACAAACAAAGAATAGAGTGGCAAAACTTGCAGATCTTCGAGCCCTATTGGATATGGTATGAGAAGAAATAACATTCTTTTGTAATCCAAAAAAAGAATCGTAAATGGAACAAGTATCTGAAGAAACTAAGTGAGAGATTCATAACTTACAACAAGAGATTATTCGATTTAAGAGAAGCAAGCGGTGTCGTGTTGTGACACGATTATATGGTGAAATTATGACTAAAAATGATTTTTTAATTAATACTCTATTATCTTAGTTCAACAAAAATTCAACATATTTTAACAAGGTTTTTATGAGAGTCTCTTAGTTAATTTTCTTCACTTAATAGCTAGTAGATAAGAATTAGTTAGTAATTTTACCTTCTAGGTTGTAGTAATTATTTTACTGCCTTAAAAAGGCCATAAAATAATAAAAATATAATAAAAAAGATAAATCACTAGCATGATTGACATTAGGGTTAAGTTGAGGGTAGGGTCGGGCTATAAAATCCCTAGGATAGGTTAGATGGATACCCAAGGGTTGGCCGTTTGTAGGACAGGGTCAAAATCAGACCTTTGGCTACTAAAATGGCTTCTTAGGGCAAATCAAGAGTCTTTTGGCAGATCATAAGACAGAATTAGAGAGAAGACTTAAGAAATTTTGCATAGGATTTGGTTGAGAGTGATTTGGATCAAAAATGACTTTGTAATAGCTTTGCAAAGTCAGGGTTGTTTTTGGCAACTTGGGATTTTGTGAAATAAAATAGGGTTGATATTTTAGGCAATTTTAGAAGTTTTGTAATAGATTTATGGCTAAAAATTTGTGGATTTTTGGATATTGTTATTTTCAATGTATGCTATGAATTTGAACTCAATCTAACGGTTTATTTGTATGTAATTGAGGTTTAAAAAGGTCAAGGTCTTGGGAATTAAGCTTTGAAGGTCAGTTGGGGTTTTTGAGATCTTGAGCAATTTGCTAGTTGGATTAGAATGAAATTTGTGTATATGGGTAGTAGACTTGTTTTCCTATGCACATACAAAATTTGAAAGCAATTGAATGGTGTGAAAGGAAGATTTAGATATTGGAATATTGGCATTAAGATTGGAGAAGGAGGCCGGCCGTCACCCATATAAATTTATGGGTTTTTCTTCTTTTTGTGAAGTTAGAACTTCTTCAAACTTAATGTGCTTGTTTTTAACTTAATTAATAGGGTGTGTGCAAAATTTCAATCAAGATCAACGGTTTATTTGGTAGTTATTGAGATTCTAAAACTACCTTAGGATTTTCTTAGGGTTTGGTTAGGATTCGACTAGGGTTTAATTAGGGTTTGTTTTAGGGTTTGACCAGGGTTGACTAGGATTTAGTTAGGGTTTATTTTTGGATTTAATTAAGGTTTGATTAAGGATTATTTAGAGATTGATTAGAGAGGTTAGGACTAGTTTTGTTGCATATTTCTTTTTTATCTTCCACAGCCAGGTGTCCGGAGCATTCTCAAGCAAGACTTCATGACATACGATAGCGGTAGACAAGCTATACACACAACTTCTCTAGAAGTTCCAAGGGTTGTCATAAAAGAGCCAAAAGCTAGTATGCCTGATAAGTTTGATGAAACAAGGTCCAACTTTCGAGGGTTTGTATAGCAAGTGCAACTTTACTTACGACTATATCCGTCTCATTACCTAGATGGATTTACTTAAGTTGCTTTTGTAGGTACCCTTTTATCAAGAATTGCTTGATCATGGTGTGCGCCATTATTGGAAAATAATTTTCCAATCCTATATAATTTAGAAGTTCTATAAAGTTTTATCATTTGCTCTGAGACAATGAATGTAAAAGGAACTCCTCAATGACATAACGAATTAATCATGACAATAATGTTTAGTTTGTAATTTACCATAGGAATTCTCACCCAACTTATTTATGATCTTAACTGAAATGATAAGGCTTTTATGACTCGATTTTATTATGGCCCCAAAGCAGATTTACGTGATAGGAATTTATTGATCATAATGCCAAGAGTTGAAAGCTTAGGAGGAACCTTAGCTCAGCTATTACCAGGACAATTGCTCATTTTGAACTACTTACAAAGCAGCGTTGCTTACATCAATTTTTAGTAATACCTATAAAGGTACGACTACTACATCTTCAAGAATATTTGAAAAGCCATTAACATATCCTATGCAGATTGATGCAACTCAATTCAAGCCATTAATACCACTGGAAAAGACTAGACATTGGCAAGAGAATTTATGCCTATATTGTGAAAGATCCAATCACTAGATAGCAAATTATTCAAATAAGTCTAGAGAATTCGAGACACAAGATATAATATCCAAATTAGAAAGGTCGGAAAATAAAGACATCCAACTATAGTAGGAACCTTACGGTTGGACACCCCCAAATCTAAAGCATCAAAAAAAGGTCTCTTTTTACCTCCGGATCCAATATCTTCTTTTATACTTTTTGTATATATAAGAACCTTGAAACAAGAAATTTCTGCTAAAGTCCTTTTAGATACTAGAGCCTCAGTATACTTTATGGATAAGGATTTTGCAACTAAGTACAATCTACTATTTATAAAGAAGATCCATCCTACACCCATTGAAGCCATTGATGGACAAAACTTTACATCAAAAGATGTTGTCAAAGAAATCCAACTGTTGGAAGTAATACTAAGAGATCAAGTATCACAAATTGTTTTCAACAACATTAGATGTCCAACAAATCCTATTGTCATTGGACTTCCTTAGTTTGAGCTACATAATCCTAATATTGATTGGAATACGTAGAAGATTTTTTCAAGATCCACACATCAAAAGAAGAAACGAGGTATTATTCTATTCTTTAAAACTAAAGCATTTATACAAGTAGCATAAAAAAGACATATATTTGTATTGTATTCTATTTCAATGAAAGATCCAACAAAGCAATTGAAGCAAGAAATTCCTAGTCAATATTATGACGTGGAAGATGTATTTGAAAAGAAAAAAGCAGACATATTATCCAAACATCATCCTTATGATAAAAAGAGACCATAATATGATTATGCAATTAAATTACAAGATAGAGCTCAACTTCCATTTAGTCCAATTTATAATCTGTGACAAACAGAGCTTACACCCTTACGAGAATATATTGATGAAAATCTAGCCAAAAATTTTATTCAACATTCAAAATCACCTACTGGAGCTCCTATATTATTTGTGAAAAAGAAAGATGGTTCCTTATGTATGTGTGTTGACTATTGAGGTTTGAACAAGGTAATTATAAAAAATCATTGTCTATTACCATTAATCTCACGATTATTGGAATAATGAGGACAAGAAAAGATTTTTACAAAGATTGATTTGAGAGGCACCTACAACCTAGTCAAGATTAAAGAAAGAGATCAATGGAAGACAACATTCCGCTTAAGGTATAGATATTTTGAGTACAATGTTATGCCTTTTAGACTTACAAATATATCTAGAGTCTTCCAATATATGATGAATGATATCTTACAAGAATACTTAGATGACTTTGTAGTCATCTACTTCGACAATATCTTGATCTTTTCTAAGAATGAAAAAGAGCATGAATATCTTATATGGAAGGTATTAGAGAAACTACGAGAAAATGGATTGTATGCCAAATTAGAGAAATACTCTTTCCATCAACCATTAATCAAATTTTTGGAATATATCATTTCAAAAAATAGGATTTCTATGGATCCAAAGAAGATACAAACTATTATAGAGTAGAAACAACTATCATCAATTAGAGATGTACAATATTTTTTAGGATTTATAAATTTCTACAAAATCTTCATGAAAGATTATTCCAAGATTGCGGCTCGATTAACACCATTGATGCTTTTGAAGAATGGCGCCATTTGTTGGAAGGGGCTCAACACAAGATCATGGTATATATTGACCACAAAAACTTAGAATATTTTATAAGTGCTCAAGTTCTAAATCATCGATAAGCACGATGGAGCATGTCATTATCTTGATTTGATTTTGTAATTACATATTGTCTGAAAAAACTTCAAGGAAAATCAGATGCCCTTTCTTGACGATCATATCTTGCATCAACAAAAATCAATCATGTTGAAGCCGTCTAATTTGTAATTAAAGACATTGACGATATCTACCTATATAGATACAACTCTCAAGACAAAAATCCAGAAGGCAATGAAGACAAATCCATTTATAAAGAACATCCAATAACGTTTAAAAAATGCACATGTGGAAGAAAACAATAATTTTAAATTAGAAGATGAATTATTATACTTCAAGAATCTCCTATATGTTCCTCCAAGACCTACAAGACTTCAAATTCTTCAAGCTCGGCATGACCTTCTAGCAGTTGGACACTTTGGCTTCAATAAGACCTTCGAATTGATATCAAGAGACTATTAGTGGCTTTAAATGTGGAAATTGGTGAAAGAATTCATCCAATCATGTAAAATTTGTGTGCAAATAAAGATTCTTAGATACCAATCATATGGACTTCTATAACCCCTTCTAGTTCCTAAGGGCCCATGGCAATCGTTATCTATGGACTTTATTACAGACCTCTCAATTTCAAATAGAAAAGATTCAATTTTTGTGGTGGTAGGCTGTTTTACCAAGATGGCACTTTTTATCTCGTTGTCGTGTAGTAATATGACCACTAGGTGAAAGAAAGAAGGAGTGATTATATTATAGAAGAGCTCAAATGAAAATATTAGAGAAAATTATCTTAGAAAAATAGATAATAGACGAGGTAGTAAAAATTAAAAGGTGCTAATGCTACCTTTTATAAAAAAGAATTCTACTTATTTTTTATAGCCATAAATATAATAAAACAAAGTAGATTAGAAAGATAATTAATATAGGCATGTTTAGTAAGGAGTTAAAAGTAGATTTTAGAGAAATTTACCTCTAAATTACAAGAGTTGATACTCGGAGAGGGCCGGTTAAGAACCTGGGTCGAAACAAGACCCCAGGGCACAAAATCGCGTGTCGACGGCGAATGGAGGAGTTTTTACAGATCAAAGATTGGAATTAGAGAGAAGACTTGAAGGATTTTGTATAAAAGTTGGTTTTGAGTGATTTGGATAGAAAACAACTTTGTAATAGCTTTGCAAAGTCAGGGTTTATTTCAGCTACTTGAGATTTTGTGAAATAAAATAGGGTTGATGGTTTAGACAATTCCAGAAGCTTTGTAGCAGATCTACAACTGGAAATTTGTGGATTTTTGGATATTGTTGTTGTTAATGTGTGCTATAAATTTGAATTGAATCTAACAATTTAGTTGTACGTAATTGAGGTTTAAGTGGGTCAAGGTCTCGGAATTTAAGTTTTGAGGGTCAGTTAAGGTTTTTAAGATCTTGAGCAATTTGCCAATTGGATTGGAGTAATTTTTATTTTTGTAGATAATAGACTTGTTTTCCTATACACACAAGTTATTTGAGACTAATTGAATGGTGAAGAAGGGAGAAATCAGCACTGGAAGATCAACATCAAGGTTGGAGAAGGAGGCCGACCAACACCCGAGAAGATTTTGGAGTTTTTCTTCGATTTGGTAAGTTCGATTTCCTTCAAATTTGTTGTGCTTGTTTTTGACTAAGAGGTTGAAGGGTATACAAAGTTTTAAGTAAGATCAATGGTCTAATCAACAGATATTGAGATTCTAATTTTTCCTAGGGTTGATTTGAATTGGTTAGAGTTTGGTTTAAGATTTGTTTAGGATTCCATTTAGGATTTAGGATTTATTTAGGGTTTGGTTTAGGATTTAGGATTTTTTTAGGATTTGTTTAGGATTTGGTTTAGAGTTTAGGCTTTGACTTAGGATTTGACTTAGGTTTTGACTAGGATTTGACCAAGGTTTGACTTAGGATTTGATTTAGGGTTTAACTTAGGATTTGATTTAGGATTTGATTTAGGATTTGACTAGGATTTGACCAGGGTTTGACTTAGGATTTGACTTAGGATTTGACTTAGGCTTTGATTAGGATTTGACCAGGGTTTGACTTAGGATTTGATTTACAGTTTGACCAAGGTTTGACTTAGGGTTTGATTTAGGGTTTGATTTAGGGTTTGATTTAGGGTTTAACTAGGATTTGACCAGGGTCTGACTTAGGATTTGACTTAGGATTTGACTTAGGTTTTGACTTAGGGTTTGATTTAGGTTTTGACTAGGATTTGATCTAAGATTGAATAAGATATGACTTAGGGTTTTAAGATTTTATTTTTAGTATTTTCTAAATTTAGTATTTTATATGTTATTTTCTATTATGATTAATGTATGATTCATTTATTCTTCTTTTGTAATTGCTTTAAGATTGAATCAAGATTTGATTAATATTGTTAAGATTTAATAGAAGTTGTGTAAGATTCTATTAGAGTTGTTAGGATCTTGTTGTTGTATATTTCCTTTTTGTCTTCCACAGCCAGATGCTCGGAGCATTCTCAAGCAAAATAGCACATATTATGACACCGTGCAACAAGACTATTTCCAGGGAAGAAATAGCCAAGCTTTTTATTGATAATATTTATTGAATACATGGCCTTCCAATTGACATTATTTCAGATCAAGGACCGCAATTTGTATTAAACTTTTGGAGAGGACTATTTTGGCTTTTAAAGGTCAAGATCAACCTCTCATCCACTTATCATCCTCAAATTGATGGTCAAACAAAATGAGTGAATTAGATCTTGGAACAATATCTTTGTTACAGTATAAATTATCAACAAGATGATTAGATAGACTTTCTACCATTGGCTGAGATTGCATTCAATAACTCCGAACATTCTTTAACAAAGCAAACTCCATTCTTCTCAAACTATGGATACCACCTTGGAGCAAATCCATTTCAAATTGAAGATGTGGGAAGCTCTGTTATAGAAAGTCAAGCTACCTATTTAAAAACCATCCATGAAGAATTGAAATTCTAATTACAAATAATCCAAGATCGATATAAAGACTATGAAGACATTCATTGCAAGAATCAACCAAATTTCAAAGTAGGAGATCGTACCTGGTAACTTTGACGAAATATATAAATGAATCAATCATCACAAAAATTAGACTATCAAAGACTTGGACCTTTTATAATTCTATATCAAGTAAATCCAATAAATTTTTATCTCAAACTACCAAATAGCATGCACATTTATCCAATCTTTCATGTCTTGTTTTAAAAACCTATTATAAATCAAATATTGCTGGAAGAACTATTCCACTACCACCTCCAGTTGAAGTCAATCAAGAGATTGAATACCAAGTAGATGAAATATTAGATTCACGTATAAAACATGGATGATTGGAATATTTCATCTATTAGAAGGGCTATAGAATTAGTGAAAGAATATGAGAATCCTCAGTTAAGCTTAAGAATGCACCTATGAAGATTTGTCAATTCCATCAATAATATCCTAAAAAATCTAGATTCAATGGTCATTGAAGATTTCATGGACAGTAACATCTCTTGGCTTCTAAATGACATTTCCTATCAACAACAAAAGACCAATATAAAAAGGGGAGAGCCACGCTAAGACCTGCACTTGTATTTTTCTAGGATAGAATAGATCTTCCTAGAAGCTTATTAATTATTATGTAAAATCTTCATGTTTCAAGAGAATTGCAAGAACAAGAGTCAGAAGACTCTTCTACCATACAAGCAGTTAGGAAATCATTGCAACTTTCATAATCTGCTAATTTAGACGAACATGGATAAGATGAAGAAAGAGTATCCCAACATCATGTAAAGCCTTGCTTGGAGTCTTTGGAAATATGGCCTCATCACAAAAATCTCGATTCAAATACCCGAGCTTTGATAATATTCCTCAAAGTTGGAAGGGTGACTCCAGATGGACCAAAAATTATGTTCGGAGGATGTTTTGAAGGTCGCAACAAAGAGCAAATTCTTGGATAGGATGTTGGCCTAACAGAGGTTATATCTAGAGGTCATTGACGCCATCTCAAGGGTCTTATTGAACCAATAACCAACGAACAAAATACAAAATATGTTGCTTCTCTACTTTGATAAATTTTAGAATTTTTACGCATGTAATTTAATCATCAAAATGCTTCAGCTCCTCATGAAACTTGTGACTAGAAGGGAAGGTGATATCACGGACATACTTTAAGCCACTACTAGAACTTTTTGTAGTCGTCTAGAACCTTCTATAGCTTTCTAAAATCTTCTATAATCTTCTAGAATCTTTGAAAATCTTCTAAAATCTTCTTCAACCTTCCAAGATTTCTTGTAGATTTATTAGAATCTTTTAGAATCTTTTTTAAACTTTTAGAATATTCTAAGATATTCTTAGGATCTTCTAAAATTTTCTTCAAACTTTTAAAATATTTTAAAATACTTTTAGGACCTTCTAGAATCTTCTTCAATTGTAGATTTTTTAAAATCTTCTAGAATCTTCTTTAAGCTTCTAGAATATTTTAAGATACTCTTAAGAGGTCCAAGAAGACATAAGGCCTCATAATATAAATAAGAAGCAAGACTGAGGAGCACCTCAGTCTTGCGAATACAAGTCTTGGAGTAATCTAGAATGTTGCCTTGTTCTTGATATTAATCCAGTTTCTTATTCTTGATCTAGTTGTTGTTCTTGTCCATCCAAATTTTTGTTCTTGAAGTTATTTTGATTCTGAATTCTTCCTCTTAGTTCTTTGCTAACCTGCTATCTTGCATCCCTAACATAATTTGCCATATCAAACTCAATCATCAAACGATTACAATATCTTATTAATCTATATATGAATTGAATTTTTTGTTTTATAAATGTACTTCACAGTTTACATAATATAATCAATTAGAGTGTATTATGGATTCTCTACTATAGTCTAACACAAAAAAAAACAAAAGAAAGAGATAGCACCAAGCTTATTCTAGCTCTCAATTCTCTTAGTCAAGCCCCGATCTCTTCTTCCCTATTTTCTTTATAGTAAAACTCAAGACTCCAACCATCACCTCTCTTGCTTTAACCACTTTTTCACATAACTTTTCTATGTTACCATCTATATTGGCCAATCAATGAATTAATCATCTAATTTTTTACTTTTTAATCCTTATTCTACTATCTAAAATTATCTATCTATTTTACAATCATACCATATAAATTAAGAATATAATAATAAAATAGAAAATTTAATTTATATGAAGATGAGTCAAAATTATCATCTTCAATAGTGGCGGTATCATACTGCATTTACGTGCAGTGTATAAAAATATTAAATATCTTGTATCTATTGTTAATACATGTCTAAGTGCTAGATATTATTTTAGAAGATATTATAAGGAGAGGATTTATTATAGCCACTTAGTTTGTGAATTAAAATGGCTATTTGTTTTGTTCCTACCTTATTCATATCCTAGAATAGACTCTTTTGTAATTAGAAGAAAAGTGAAGGTTGTTTTATCTTTCTTGTTGACTTTTGAGGTAGAATGGACCTTGTGAGGGGTAAGAAAGAAGAGCATGGGGTGAATAAGGCCCATCCAATAGGATTTGGCTACCCATGTGGGCGTCTCATAGTCTAATATGGAAAGAAAGGGAGATACATTCCTCTTGCTAGACCGAGGGTTGGGGCAGTTTTGAATGGTGAACTTTGGAGAGAGATAGCTCCAAACAAATAAAAGCATTTGTAATGAAAATTAGTAGGTGTATTCTTCGAGTTGTGAGGATTCTAGAATCTACTCACTTGCTTGTTTTGAAGTTGTGAGCAAACAATTATGCTTGTTTTAGTAGAGTAGGATTTGCTCCACCTGACGAAGAGGGGCACAAACTTTGAGCTGCGACTGCAAGTTTGATTTTGACTCTTTCTCAGTGAAATTTATAGAAAGTGTAGAAAATTGTGCTAGCTTGCTATCAAGATATCTTTTGTAGCATTTGGAGTTGGAGAGCAAAAGTTGTAAGCTTGAGAAAGGGAAAGGGTTTACTGCCACTTGATGAAGAGGGGCAGAGACTTTGTTCAACCACCCAAGTCGGACAGTCTCTTCAATCTTTTTGATAATCTAGATGCTTATAGTAGCTTGTATAAGCTTTCTACAAAAACAAAAATCAATACATTTGGAGCTTTGATGAAAGTTTTATGAGCCATGAAGTGTCAAAGAGGGCAAATTGTTGCTAGGGTTTGAAGAGTAGAATCAACTAGCTACAAAATCTGGAGTTTGAGAGGCATGTATGCGAAATTTTAGAATAAGTTAGATGATGGAGTGAGCTTTCTAAAAAGCTATTGCATATCCAATTTGGAGAAGGGAAAGTGATCACAACAAAGGCTGAAGTGAAGAGGAGCTTTCCTGCCTTTGCATTTGCTTGGAAGTTTTAGTGCCTACTTCTTTTAGCCATAACTTTTAAACGGTAAGTCATATATTTGTGAAATTTTGATATGTTTTACAATGGATTATTGGCTTTCCATAGGCTATAAGCACGCTTGATTCGACCTTTGGATGAATTTTTCGTGATTTATTTAGTTTCAGTTTGTTGTATAACTTGTATTCCTCATATGCGGTTGTATTTTGAGGTATACTTGAATACATACACGCTTTTCTTATACCTTTTATACAAGTATATATATATACTTGTATTTATATCAAGTATTTATATAAGTATTTTATAAGTATTATACATAATATTTATATAAGTATTTGTACAAGTATTATATCAAGGATTATATATTATTTTATATAAGTATTTATATAAGTATTTATACAAGTATTATATAAGTATTTATATAAGTATTATTCAAGTATTTATATTTTATATTTATACAAGACTTGTACAAGTATAATAGAAGTATAATTTGAAAGCTTGAACAAATATTATGCAAGTATAGAACATACTTGCACGGCTTCCTCTCATGTTCCCTGCTAGTTCTAATAGCAGCTAGGAACCCGGCATTTTCCCAAGGCAAATTCTCTCTACCTGACAGCGGAGGATCCAACAATTTCAATTGCAGTCCAAATAGGTGCGGTGGGCAATCCCACAACTAATGTAGCATCATTACTTACTTTTATAGAATTGATGGAGCAGACCTAAATCAACATTTGTCTCAATTCGTAACTGCATGTGTAGCCAACAATGGTAGAATTGTAAATATTTAGTTGAGATGGCTGCCAATGACCTTGAAAGATACAATATTTGAATGGTATAATTATCAACCTATGGATCAATATTCTAATTAGGAAGAATTAAAAAATATATTTTTAATCTATTTTTGATCAATTGGATCTAAAAAATATCTTAGAGAAAGGCTAATAAATAATAGAATGCTACCAAGATGACCAATGGAGTCATATTATGACAAAGAAGCAAATATCCTTTATAAATGGCCAAATAATCAAATGTTGGAGTTGTTTGTTTTATTTATATTAGTTAACGCTATTGTATTATATGTTGTTTAGTTTGAAAATGCACTGGGCACTTGGTTGTGGAATGTAAGGTTGTGTTTATAAAAATGCAAGAAACCTTAATAGGTTTCACTCCATATAAGAAGAATACAATCCAAATTTCAATGCAAAAGTGTTTAAATCTGATATAAAGTGCTCAAAAATACTCTTATTAGTAATCTCAACTACACATATTTCTAATTGCTTTGTTACCTTCTTAATAAAGCAACTTAGATTTTCTTCACAAATCTTAATCTTAGTCAGTGAGCTTCAAAAAGCTATAACTCCTAATTGGACCATCCACTTGATACAAAATTTTTTATACAAATATCACTATAAGTTATCTATATGCTCAAAAAATTTGAGTCCAATCCAACTTACAAATTGTAAGATAATGCCAAAATTCTGTACTAGTGTCTCCCGGCCTCTTACTCAAAGTTTGATGCAGATATGCCAGCAACAACTTCTCCTTCTTCAACTATTAATTCTAGCTCAAACTTAGCATATAGCTTGGTCTTTGCATCTTTTAACACTATGCCAATTTTCACCTTATTTTGACTAACAGATCTCAAGATATTGTAAAATCTCTAAATAATTTCAAATTGCCAACTTTTGGTACCTTGTCGTACTAATGGGCAAATATCTCCTAGCCGCACTATTAGAATTGTTACAAGATTTCTTATACATTTAGCTCACCCAATCAACCAAATATTGTGTAATTTGCAACTATAGATGTTACACCAGTTGCACGAAGCAATGAAAAGTGTTAGCCCTAACTTTCTTATATAGAACTCCAATCATCAATATAAACTCTAAATTTGAATAACCATTGCTCCATCCTCATAAATCCTATAAAAGCAAACTTTTTGCCTCTAAAACGAGCTTAAAATCCTTTCTCAAATCCTACTCACTGATCTCCAAATGTGTTGATCCTTGCCTTTGGTGGTCATTTTCATGGCTGGAGGTCTGTTTTAGATCTTATCTCATACCTGGTCATCCCCCGCATATTAATTCAATTTATTTTAAGGATATTTAAATTTAATCCTATCCTTAATTCAACCTTAATCTCTACCATATTAACTTTTTATCTCCTTTGTCGTATCTTTATTGACTTGTGACTTTTTTAAAAGCCATGAACTGGTTTCTATAACCTAAAAGAAAATTTTAATAACTACTTTTTATCTATTAGCTATTAAAACAAGAATTAATCTAAAAGGCTTTCATAAATCTTTTTTTAAATATCTTAAGTTTCTAATGAATCAAGATAATTAAGTATTAAATAGAATTTATCCTTATTCATACTTTGTACTATATAAACGTGTTACAACACGACATCCACTTCCTCTGAATCTACGCATCCTCTGATATGCACCAATAAAGCATATGTCATAGTTGGTATCATACCATCTCTTCACTTCCTACACCAAATTCTTCTTCATTATGTTCATCATCTATTTCAATATAATTATCTTCTTCAGTGTCATTGATATCTTCAACATGATCCTCCACATTTATTTCTCCATCTCGTCTTTTGAAAATCTTTACTCGCTTCCCAACAATAGGTGTCTTCAACCTTGTACCATCCAATTCTTTCAATGAATATGTAGTATTATCATGAATTGTTACTACTATATATAGCTCAAACCAATGTTTTGAAAACTTTTGTAAGATGCTATGTTGGTTATCTAAACTGTTGTCATAAACAACTACCCAATCACCTTCTTCAATTGCTTTAGGCCTCAATCGATGTTGTTTATCAAACCGAGTCTTGTTCCCTAGCCTTGTCTTTTGTAATCTTTTTAATGCTAGTTCCATATCTTCCGATCTTTGTTCAAGTTGCCAAATTCTAATAGCCAACAACTCTTCTCTTGTTAATCCATCTTCCCAAGGTAGCATACTCCAAGTTGGCACATATTCTTCAATTGGCATAATAGATTTTTGACATGTTATGAGTTCTACTGGCATATATCCTATCACCGAACTATATATTGTTTGATCAGTTCATAATGCATAAGGTAGAAGTCGAGGCCATTCTCTCATTCTCCCACTACAAGCTTTAAGCAAGGCTTTTATAATTAGTTGGTGTCTACATTCACTCTTTGCATTTCCCTCTGGATTATAAGCCATAGTCAATGATAATTTAACTCTACATCTCTTAAAGAATTCACAAGCTTCATATATATTTAATTCTCCACGATCTGCAGTGATCTTTCCTACACATCTATAGTGACAAATAACATCCTCAAGTAAAAACCAACAAATTCCTTCTGTAGACTTTGTCCTTAAAGCCCTACCTTCTACTTGATTTGATAAATCTTCACAAGCCAAAACTAAATACCTCATTTGCCATAATCTCATCGGCATAATAATCAAATCCACAACCTATTTAAAATGAATGGCCAAAGAATATGTTAGATGTAAACCATCTCGATGTTGTATATTTGAATACATTTGACAAGTTATATAAGATTTTATAAACGAAGTTACATCTCGATACATATTCTTCCACCAATATCATTTCTTCAATTTAGCAAAAGTAGCCCAAATTCCTCTATGCCCTATTCATAAACTATCATGAAATTCCTTGAGTAGTTCTAAGTGATCTTCTTTGTTACCTACTACTCATTGTGGCATTCCAATGTTTGATTTTGGCCTTTTCCATAGAAATCCTTCTTATAATATGAACTTGTATGTTTTTTTTCTGATTTGTCTAAATTTTTCAACCGACCAATTAGCATGCTTGATTAATGTACTCAAATAATGATTACGATACAAATCTTAATATTAATCCAGAGAAAATAGTTAATAATATCCCATTGTAGGAAGTACCACCAAGAATTGCAATTCTTGTTTTCCATACTCCTCATATCACAACTCAATACCTATGAAAGAATTATCTAATTAACTAATATCAAAAGATCCAAATAATGCTTTATTGTTAACTTTAATAAAAAAGATCAATGAATTGGCTGTTAATCTGGTAAATAATAAAGAAAAGAATCATAAATTGACAAATATGCGATCCAATATTTGGTGCAATAATTGTAAGGGACAAGGCCATTTGATAATGGAATGTTCTTCACCATCTCAAATGATTATGCAATATATATTTTGTGGGAGTAAGTATATTACCACCAATTATTGAAATTTATGGAAGCAACAACAGTTCGGTAATCAGACCCTCATTCAACCAACTTTATGGGATATTAATCAAGTCCAGACAGGAAATAGGTTTGGTTGGAGCAAAAATTGTTCAATTAAAAAAAATATGAATTTTTTTAATTTTTAAAATTTGGTGTATATCCAAGAATATAGACCTAATCCTCAAGATATTGTACAAAATCAGCAAGGATATTTCTACTATCTATCCATTCACAAACCAATTTTAGATTCTATAGTACCAAAATATCAGTCAGGATCATTTATCCATCCAACCTGGAATAAGCCCAACCAGTATATATGAATACAAACATCCAATATTCCTAATGGTGTTGAAAGAAAACCACTGCAATATTACTATTGTAGGCAATTAGGATATTATACTAGTGAATGTCTCAATCCAAGAGCCAATGATGAATACGCTCTTGTATATAAAAATTATAAGTAGTTGGGACATACATATCAGCAGTGCAATACTTTGTTTAATTTTAATAATCAAGATTAGTATATCCACTTGCATAATAAGATAGAGGATAATAATTGAGTCCCATAAGATTCTTTAGTAAATTGGATGGAATATGGCCATACACTACCTATTAAGGCATAGCAAAAAGAAAAAAAATCCAATTTTGCAAATGGATGAATCAATTGCAAAGGACCAATTCAATTCAATGGTGAGAATTCCAAATCCAATACCAATACCAATACCAAAATTATTATTAAAATTGTGATCTAATCTGTCTATACAATCCAATGATATCCTCAGCACTAAGAAATTGGTTCAACCTAAATCAATACCCATATCTACACAGTTCCAGCAGCCATCTTATTTATTAAAAGATCCTATCATAGACAGACATTCCAACAAAGTTTATTCAGCTATTCCAATTTCAAACTTTGTAAAGCAAAATATATTATTTAAAAGGATTAAATTTAAACTCATGAAAAAAAAAAGGGCTGTAGAAATCACTGCCAATATGAAACCATATGATATTTTGAAAGATTTGGATGAAATTAAACCTTAATTTCAATGAAGTAATTATTAGCAGTTGTGCGAGAATACTGTTCTACATTGAATTCCTCGTTAACATAATGCAGAGCTTGTAATAAAGAAATTCATGAAGTTAGTTTGAATCTTGATCTGGGCGCACTAACTATTGATGTATCCATTGATGGTATTGTTATTTCTACAATTCAAGTGGATGGAGATTCTAATGTGAATTTAATAACTACGGATATAATAGAGAATTTGGATTTAGCTCAATTATTACTTACAATCTTGGTGTTGAGAATGGCTAATCACAATCACGTAAAGTCTATGGATATTCTTTGCAATATTGATATTGCTATTGCAAGAATCATATAAAAGATTGATTATATTATTTTTTAATTATAAATTTTTATATTATTATATTTAATTTTATTAGATCGACCGTGGCTATATAAAGCCAAAGCTAGGAACAATTGGAATCATGGAACATTGACTATTGAGAAGGATAGAGACAAGATTGTTTTATAAATGTATCAAGTTTAATATCATGGAAATTTTAAATTTTGGATTTAGAGGCGACATTTGATAATGAGGGTCAATTTGATGCAAAGTATGATGAAATTATCAATTCAATGCAAGTTGGTGATGACCTAGTTTACATGTAGAAATAAGGCGTGTCATACCAATATGGAAGACTTGGAGAATATTTAGTATATTTGGAGGATACAACAAACTCCAATCATGCTATTGTCGATTAGATGAATAATCCTATCATTAATGAAATCAATACATTGGAATTAGAATTAGATAGTTTTAATTTGTCAAATTATGTATAGAAAAAAAAAATCAAATCAGAGGTTGTTGCGGAACTTATGTACCAATCCATTAATTTATATACCAATCCATTAATTTATGCACCAATAAAACACTGCAAATTATCAAAATATATCTTGATATTATGGGTATAGAACTAAAAAATTGGAAAGATTTCTTTCTAAGTCATAAATCTACTTTTGCTTGATTGTATGTAGACTTAAAAGGTATTCCTACCGAAGTTTGTAAGCATCAAATTACTTTAGAGGAGGATGTTACATCAATTCATCAAAGACAACACCGCCTTAATCTAAAATATTCTCTCATGGTAAAGAAGGAAGTAGATAAATTTTTAGGCATGGACTTCATATATCTAATATCATATAGCAAATGGATTTCACCAATTGTGATAGTACCAAAGAAGAATGGAAAAATCCAAATCTATCAAGACTTTTGTAAATTAAACACAACTACCAAGAATGATTATTTTCTTTTATCTTTTATAAATAATATATTAGACGTAATAGTTGGGCATGAATGTTACTCCTTTTTGGATGGATTTTTGGATTACAATCAAATTAAAATTATAGTAAAAAATCAATTAAAGACTACTTTCACTACAGATTAGAACACATTTGCTTATAAGGTGATGCTATTTGGATTATGTAATGCCTTAGTCACATTTCAAAGGGTGATGATGCAACCATTTCAAGATTATTTATGATTGTTAAGAGAGATATTTTTAGATGATTATTGTACATTTAATATGATAGCTGACCATTTAGAATGTCTTAATAAATATTTTGATCAATGTTATAAATATGGGATATCTTTAAACTTTGAAAAGTGCCAATTTGGCATACCCTCGAGAAAGCTTTTGAGACACATTGTTTCTGTGGTTGGTATTGTTATTGATCTAGATAAAGTTGCTTATATATTGGCCTTACCAAAGCTAGAAATAGTGTCAGATGTTTATGATTTTATAGGCCATGTTAGCTATTATCGGCAATTTATTGATTCATTTGCAGTCATATATCAATCTTTAACTAATCTCTTAAAAAAACCATTGTTGGATGAATCTAGTCTAATTTGGACTAAAGAATGTATTGTTGCATTTGAGGAATTGAAGCAAAAATTAGTGTATGCACTAGTACTTATTGTACCATTGTTAGATATAGAGAATCCGTTTTGAAAAAAAATTGGATTCCGAGCTACTACTAGAACTAGCAAAGAACATAAGAGGAAGCCATGCAAGTATCTTGTGTATTTATATAATACTTGTTGAAGCTTCCATATGATACTATATATTATACTTATATTATATTTGTACAAAACTTGTATAAATATAAAATATAATCTTATATATTATACATATATAATACTTATATAAATATTTATATAAATATTTTATGTAATATTTATAAAATAATTATATAAATATTTATATATATATAAGTATTTATACTTATAAAATATATATAGTAGAATATATATATATATATATATATATATATATATATTTATATATATATATATATATATATATATATATATATATATTCCCAAGTATACCTCAAAATAAAACCACATATGAGGAATATAAGTTACACAACTAGCTGAAATTAAATAAATTATTAAAAATTTATCTAAATATCAAATCAAGCATACATATAATTTATGGAAAGCTAATAACACATTGTAAAATCTATCAAAATTTCACAAATAAAAATCTTACTATTTAAAAGTTATGACTAATTGAAGCAGGTATTAAAAATTTCCAACAAACCCTCAAACTCTGGCAATAGTTTGTCCTCTTGTCACTTCACAACTTACAAAATTCTCATAGAAGTTCCAAATACTTTGGTTTTTATTTTTATAGAAAGCTTATATAAGCTACTATAAATATTTAAAATATCAAAAAGATTAAAAAGACTGTCCAACTTGGATGGTTGAACAAAGTCTCTACCCCTCTTTATTAGGTGGCAGCAGATCTTTTTCCACTCTTAAGCTTATAATTCTTTTTTTCCAACTCCAAACGCTTTAAGAAATAGCTTGATAAAAAGCTAGGATAATTTTCTACACTTTTTATAAATTTTACTAAGAAAGAATTAAAATCAAACTTGCAATAGTAGCTCAAAATTTTTGCCTTCACTTCTTAATAGTAACAAATCTCACTCCACTAAAACAAGCATAACTTTTCACTCATAATTCCAAAAAAATAAGTAATTAGGCTTTGAAATCCGCACAACTTGAAAAATACCTCTTCTAAATTTTATTACAAAAGCTTTAATACACCCAGAGCTATCTCCGTCTAAAACTTGCATACTAAAAATTGCAACTCTAATTCCAGTAAGAGGAGCATCTTCCTCTTTCCCTCCACATCAGTCTGTATCACGCCTACATGGGCAACCAAAATCCTATTGGATAGGCCTTGTTTATTCCATACTCTTCTTTCTTATCCTTTACAAGGAACCACGCTATCTTAAAGTCAACAAGAAAGGTAAAACAACCTTTATCTTTCTTCCAACTGCAAAAGAATCTACTCTAAGGTAAAAATAAGGTAGCAACAAAATAAATAGCCATCCTAATTCACTAATTAAGTGGCTAAAATAAATCTTTTCCATAGAATATCTTCTAAAATAGCCTCTAGCATTCATACATAGGTAACAAAAATATTTAAAAAATATATAATATTTTTATATATTGCATGTAAATACAGCATGATGCCGTGTTGGACAAAACTATTTCATGTTTATATTGATGCATCTAATGTTGCTATTAGATCTGTCTTAAATCACAAAGATAAAAAGAATTTGGATCATTCAATATATTATGTTAGTCAACAATTTGTTGCTACGGAACAAAATTACACTATGATTGAATAAGAAGCCTTATACATAATCTACTCTATATAAAAATTTCAGCATTATCTACTTGATTATCTATTTGTATTTCATGTCAATTACAATGCTTTTAAATATATGATCAATAAATCTCAATTGAGTAGACACATTGCTCAATGAATATTACTCCTTCAAGAATTTAATTTTACTATTAATATTTGGTCAAGAAAGAAACATGCCAATGCAGACCATTTATTCCATTTGATCAACATATTGGAAAATGAACCTATCAATGATGTACTTCCTCATGCAAAATTATTTACTATGGATGTAATTTTAATAGAATATAATAAATTGATTCAATATTTGATATTCCAGACATTCTCACTTACTTATAGTAAGAAACTTAAGCGACGTTTGATTTTGAAAAGTGCTCCATATACCATGATAGGTAATGCTTAATATAAGCAAGGGAAGGATGGAATATTACACCATTGTATATTTCAAAATGAAGTACATACCATATTGGATAGATGTCACCTAGATAATTACGATGGATACTTTGCTAGTGATAGTATTATTCAAAAAGCTTTAATAGCTAGATATTGGTGGCCTACAATGTTTTCAGATGCACACCAATATGTCTGATATTATGATCTTTGTCAATGTATTGGTAGACCTATTGATATTTCTGTCATATTGTTGGTACCAATTTTAGAACAAGCATCATTTGAAAAATGAGATATTGATTTTGTAAGACCAATTATATTAGTCTCACAAAATAGATAGGAAAAATATATTTTGGTAGCAACCGATTATATAACAAAATGGGTTGAGGCGTTGGCAATAAAAACTGATAATGTTAATATACTATCCACATTTTTATATGAGAATATTATCACTCACTTTGGGTGTCTCAAAGAATTAGTTAGTGATCAAGGAATCCACTTTATTAATGCTACGATTGTAGCCTTGATGGATAAATATGAGATCAAACATCAAAAAACAACCTTATATCATTTTCGAACTAATAAGTAGACTGAAAAGACCAATGATATTCTATGTAAAGTTTTAACTAAGACTATGTCTAGTGCAGGAATGGATTGGAATACAAAATTGTTTGCAACTTTGTAGGCATATTGTATTACTTATAAAGTGACTCTATTCAAATTGATGTACGGGCAAGAAGCAATATTACTAATTGAATTGGAAGTTCAGAATTTAAGAATTGCAATGGATGAAGGGCTTAGTGACAAGAAATCCCTTCAATATCAATTAGCACAATTAAAAAAATTAGATGAAGTTTGGATTATGGCTTTTTTGACCGTAGAAGTTATATAGCATCACCGTAAGAGTTATTATAATTATAAATTACTTTTCAAATCTTTTCTGACCAATGATTTAATACTTCTTTATGATAGCCAATTTCACAATTTTTCAGGGAAATTTAAAGTCTGTAGGCATGGACCGTATCATGTAGTAGAAGGCTTTCCTAATGATTTAGTTTAATTGGAAGATTTTATGGATACTCAATTTACTACAAGAATCAACAAAAATTGATTACAATTTTATTCCACATAAATTTGAGACGGATTTTAAAAATGGGAAAAAAGAGGGCATACTTGTTAATGATAGATTCCCTATATTATTAGTATATGATGGTTAAAAAAGATAGCTAGTGGTTGGTTTTGGATACTAATGCTGCCTAGTTGGAAAATTAGAAGTGAGATTATAATACACTAGATTAGGGATTGTTGATTCAAACCTCAAATAAAAGATTAAGAGCAGGGTACTTAGCAAAATTTTTTTTCAGAAATTCAAACATTATTGTGTAGACGTATATATTGGAGTATAGAATTTACTTCAATAAGCAAAAATAGTGTTAGTGTGAACAAGGAGTGAGAAGCTAGTAATCCACAATGTCGATGGAAAGGTCAAAGAGAGCTTTGGATAGAGAAAAAAGGGTCCAAAATGTGAAAAGTAAGAGCTTTAGACAGAGAAAAAAATTGTCGTTCCTAGTGGTCATCACCAACATAGAACCAATTAAGTTGGAAATATATTGGTTTCTAAGAAGGCAAAGAGATTTTAGAAATGCGCAATTATATGCATTCTTACGAGGGTCAGATAATTTTCTGCCAATTGATGTAGAATTGGTGGAGGAATATATAGCAAATTACAACCCAGAGGATGGTTTGAGTGTAATAAAAGAGAGTATTATCAAAATCGATGAGAGTACCTTACAAAAGGTAGTATATCTATCGATTGATAAGCTTACAGTGGGCATTCAAGTGTCTAGTGATTTTAGACCACAAAGCTATTTTAAAGGTGGAATGTTATCATTGGAGAAGAATAAAGGTTAGAAGGTAGTGGAGGCACTTATATCAAAGTTTATGGAGTGGATGCATTTCATTCAAAAGCATTTGGATTTAAATCGACATACCATATATATGTCAAAATAGTTATTGTTTATTGCGATAGGAATGCTTGAAGTTATGGTCTTTAATTGGGCAGCGTTTGTAGCAATCAAAATCCATGCGGAGATGGGACTCAAACGGAAGATAGAAAAATTTGTATCCTTGCTCTGTTCCAATTGTGTGCACTCCATGATTGCATATACGTTGAGTCAAATATTACCAATAATGGAGAGAAATATACCTTCTTCAATGCCTCAATGATATATTCAGAGTTTGACGGCACTAACAACTAGTCTAGGAGTAGTGGTGCACAAAATTGGAGAATCAAACAAATCATTTGAATAGGAAGCTATTCCATTGACTATACTAAGGCAAGTTCTAATTTGCTTGGCAATTGACATAGCAACGGAGGTTCTAGTTTCAAATACCAGAATATCAGAAAGAGCTAATATCAAGGAAGTTATATTGAGTCAGATTTTTCAATTGCAACTCACGATAAGTAAGTTAGAGGATAATTTAAGGCAACAATTAGAGGCACGCAAGAAAGAAATAATGGAAAAAAGTCACAAAATTATAGAATACGATTGTATTATCAAGAAAAAGGCAAAATCCAAGTTATTTTTAGAGCGGAAATTAGCGAAGGAACAGGAAGCTTAAGCAAAAGACAAAGAACACACTCAACAAATCCTAAAGGGCCAAAAGCAAGAATTATTACAGAATTGCAGGACACGGGATTTGGAACGGCAGGAGATGAAATATCAATTGAAAGCGGAATGAAAAAAGGCAGCATCACTGGAACAGAAAAAGATAAAATTAGATGACCAATACAAAATTGAAATGTACAAGTAATGGATAGAAATTAGTACCTTGAAGGCTGAAGTGACAAAATTAGAAGATAATTTAGCCAATGTTAGTAAGCTATATGTGTTTATTCTATCAATTTCAAATATTGATAAATTAAAAGAAAAGATGAGGCAATAGGAGTGCCAATATGAAGCAAAAGATGCCAGGATTTTGCAATTGGAGGCTCAAGTTTAAAAATTGGGATTTATTGGCCCAATTGAAGAATAAGCTGGTGGATTTATTGAAAGAGGATGAGGACTTAATATTAAAATCGGACACAATAGAACCACCTATGGAGAATCTCAGGATTGAACAATCTAAAGAACTATCTTTATAAATAATTTTTTTTTAAGATTTCATTGAAATAGTTTTTTTTACTAATTTTGTGCTTGCAAGGATATTACACAATTAAAAGTGGACTATCTAGAATAAATAGATAATTTTGAATAATAAAATAAAGATAAAAAATTAATAAATTAAATAATTAATCCATTGGCTAGCTAGTATAGGAGGTAAAATAAAGTAATTAGTTGGAAAAGTGATTAGAGTAGGAGAGATGATAGTTGGTATCTTGGTTTTTATTATAAAAAGAATAAAAAAGAAGAAATTGGAGCCTGACTATGAGAGTCAAGAGTCAGGGTAAGCTTAGTGCCACCACTTTTTTTTTTTTTCTTTTGTGTTAAGACTACAATAGAGAGTTTGAAATACATTCTGATTGATCATACCATGTAAATTGAGAAGCATAGTAATGGAACAAAAAAATCAATTTATGTGAGGATGAATAAAAAATTGAAGTTGTTTGATGATTGAGTTTGGTGTGGCGGATGAAAAATTGAATATTAAATATGTCAATGTAGTTTGATTGTGAATGAGAATGTTGTGCCATATTGGCTATGACAATTGAATGATAAAAGAGAATATTAAAGAAATGATTATTTTTAAAATGGATTTTTAATAAAAAATTATTTCTAATGATTGGAATGTGAAGCAATTGTATGTAGTCTATTAAGATAATGCAATATCGCTTGATGTTATTATGAGATTGGAAGAAGACAAGAGATTATAATAGGAGAATTATGAGAGATAGTATTACAAAAGTTTAATCTTAACTGCAAAGTAGTAGGAAGATGAAGAGGATGGAGTCGTTTTAGAGCAATTAAGTGTTTATTAGACTTTAATAGTCAGAAGTAATTAATTATGTGATCCTAATAAGTGTATCTCATTATGAAGGATGCAAGATAGTATATTAATAAAGAAACAAGGAGAAGATTTCAGAATTAAAATAATTTTAAGAACAAAGAATTGGATGGACAAGAAGAAGAATTAGATCAAGAATAAGGAACAAGATTGATATTAAGAACAAGGCAATACTTTGGATTGCTCTAAGACTTGTGTTGGCAAGACTAAGGTGCACCTTGGTCTTGCTTCTTATTTATACTATAAGGCCTATGCTCTATTAGACCTTCTAAGAATATCTTAGAAGATTTTAGAAATCTAAAGAAGATTCTAGAAGACTAAGGTGAGTTTAAGAAGACTTAAGAAGATTCTAGAAAGTCTATAAGAGATTTTGGAAGATTGAAGAAGGCTCTAGAGGATTCTTGAAGACTACAAGAGATTTTTAAAAGACCAAAAAAGATTTTAGAAGATTCTAGAAGATTCTAAAAAGCTATGGAAGACTCTAGAAGATTATAAAAAATTCTAGAAAGTGGTGACTTAAAATATGTTTATGACATCACCACCTTTTTTAGCGACGAGTTGTATGAAGAGCCAAAGTAATTTGATGATCAAATCTCATACATAAGAAATCTAAAATTTATCAAAATAGAGAAGCAACATATTTTGTCTTATATTTATTGGTTATTGGTTCAATATGACCTTTGAGATGGCATCGATGACTTTCAGATATAATCTCTATTAAACCAACATCCCATCCAAGAATTTGCTCTTTATTGCAACCTTCAAAACATCCCTTGAACATAATTTTTGGTCCACTTGGAATCACCCTTCCAACTTTAAGGAGTATTATCAAAGCTTAAGCATTTGAATTGAGATTTTTGTGATGATGCCATATCTCCAAAGACTCCAAACGTAGTCTTATTTGATGTTAGAATATTCTTTTTTTGTCTTATCTATATTTTTCAAACCCAACAGATTGTGAAAGTTGCAATGGTTCTCCAACCACTTATATGGCAAAAGACTCTTCTAACTCTTATTTCTACAATTTTTTTTGAAATAAAAAGATTTGATATGATAACTAATAAGCTTCTAGTATGATCTATTCTATCTTAAAAAAATTACAAGTATAGGTCTTGGCGTGGCTCTCTCCTTTTTATATGGATCTTCTATTATTAATAGAAAGCATCATTTAAAAGCTAAGAGATGTTGTTGTCCACAAAATCTTCAATGATAATTGAATCTAGATTTTTTAGGATATTATTCATGGAATTTGCAAACTTTCTTAGGTGCATTCTTAAGATTATTTAAGAGTTCTCATGTTCTTTTGCTAATTCCATAATCCTTCTAATGGATGAAATATTCCAATCATCCATATTTTATATGCAAATTTAATATTTCATCTACTTTGTATTTAAGCTCTTGATTGATTTCAATTGGAATTTATGGTAGAATAGTTCTTCTAATAATATTTGATTTATAATAGGTTTTTAAAAATAAGACATAAAAATTAGATGAATGCGTATGCTATTTTATAGTTCAAGACAAAAACTTACTGGATTTACTTGGTATAGAATTGTAAAAGATCCAAGTCTTTGATAGTCTAATTTTCGTAATGGTCAATTTGTTTATATATTTTGCCAAAGTAGCCAGGCATAATCTCCTATCTTAAACTTTGGTTAGTTCTTACAATGAATGTCTAAGTAGTCTTTATATTTATCTTGAACCATTTGTAATTGGAATTTTAAATCTTCATGGATGGCTTTTAAATAGATAGCTTGACTTTCTACAATAGGACTTTCCTTATCTTCAATTTGGAATGGATCTGCTCTAAGGTGGTATCCATAGTTTGAAAAGAATGGAGTTTATTTTGTCAAAGAATATTTGGAGTTATTGTATGCAAACTCAGCCAATGGTAGAAAATCCATCTAATTATCTTGTTGGTAGTTTATATTGCAACAAAGATATTATTCCAAGATCTGATTCACTTGTTTTGTTTAATTTTTGATCTAAGGATGATAAGCATATGAGAGGTTGATCTTGACTTTCAATAGTTGAAATAGTCCTTTCTAAAAATTTGATACAAATTGTGGCCTTCGATCCAAAATAATGTTATTTAGAAGGCCATGTATTCAATAAATATTATCAATAAAAAGCTTGGCCATTTCTTCCTCAAAAATAGTCTTGTTGTACGAGATAAAATATGCCATCTTCGTAAGACAATCTACCACTACAAAAATTGAGTTTTTTTCATTTGAAATTGGGAGGTCTGTAATAAAGTCCATAGATAACGATTTCCATGGGTCTTTAGGAGCTGGAAGGAGTTGAAGAAGTTCATATGGTTGGTATCTTGGGATCTTTGCTTAGGCACAAATTTTACATGATTGGATGAATTTTTTCACCAATTTCCACATTTGAGGCCACCAATAGTCTCTTGATATTAATTCTAAGGTCTTATTGAAGCTAAAATGTTCAACTGTTGGAAGGTCATGTCATATTTGAAGAATTTGAAGTCTTATAGGATCTAAAGAAATATATAAGAGATCCTTGAAATATAACAATCCATCTTCAAATTTGAAATTGTTGTTTTCTTTCACATGTGTATTTTTAAGACGTTATTGAATATTTTCTATAAATGGATTTATCTTCATTGCTTTTTAGAGTTCTGTCTTGAGAGTTATATCTATATAGGTAGACATCATCAATATCTGCAATTACAAATTAAACGACTTGAACATGAGTGATTTTTGTTGATCAAATATAATGTCTCCTATTCTTGGTATAAGATATGATTGTCGAGAAAGGGTATCTATTATCCTTAAAAAAAATTTGCACAATATGTAATCACAAAATCAAATCAAGAAAATAACATGTTCCATTGTGCTTGTTGATGATTCAAAACTCGAGCACTTATAAAATATTCCAAATTTTTTTAGTCAATATATACCATGATCTTGTATTGGGCCCCTTCTAGCAAATGTTGCCACTTTTCAAAAGTATCAACAATTGCCAATAGTTCTTTGTCATAGATCTTGTAATTGATTTTTACAATTAAAATTTTTTGAGAGTGGAATGCTACTGGATGTAATTGACCATCATTACCAATTTGAAAGAGTACGGATCTAAGTGCAAAATCCAAGGCATCTGTTTCCAAAATGAATGGTTTTATTGGATTTGCATGGATAAGTATAGGGGATAAAGTGAAAGATTCTTTTAGCTTCTTGAATGCTTCTTCAGTCTTATCATTTCAAATAAATTTATCCTTGCATATGAGTGTTATGGACATAAGATTTATTCCAATAATTATCTAATTAATATAAATCAATAGAAGTTGATAAAATAAGTTGATTTCATAATATCTGATAGATAAGTTTCTTAAAAGTTTCATAGATGCGGAATCACCTTTATACATGTCTATAGGTGATTGGTAGGTTAAAAACTTAGTCAACAAGCTAGCCACATGGCACACATATTGATAGCTTGTGGAACAAGCTAGCCATGTATCACACATGTTGGTAGCTTGCAAAGCAAGCCAAGTACGTGGCGCACATGTGAGAAACTTATTCTGCAAGTTTGACATGTGTCTTGCAAATTAGACATGTGTAGGAGGTCCTATAGAATACCGCCACATAGCTCTTAATTAGATAGTATTTATAGAGGCAAGAATATAGCCTTCTTCACTCTTGTCAACTCCTCTTTTTTTTTTAGTTCAAATTCAAGAGTCTATAGTTTTCTTGTCTTGTGGCAATAGCCATTTTAGTTTCTTTTAATATACATACTTTCTTATTTCTATTTTATTATTCTTCTTAATAGAAGTTTCATATATTTATTTGCTTTCATTGAGTTCTTGTCCTTGAAAAATTGACAAGAGTACACATATAATATCAGAGCTTTGTCTCTTTTTGATTAAGAGTGGATTATCCCATTTTTTTGATAAGACATAAGCATATTAGAAGTTGTAGAGTACCCACTTCTAAATTGATATTGTTTCTAGAATATTTTCTTTTGAGTATGTTATTCTGTATTTCTTGAAGTGAGAATAGACATCTTCTTTCCTATTATATTATCATGGCAGAGCTTGCAAAAATGAAGAGTGCAATGGCACAAATGGAAGAACAAATGAGAGAGCTAATGCTTGCAATGCATCAATTCAATTTACCACCACAAAGAGCAACAAGATTAGCAGAAAGTGAAGTTATAGAGATAGTTGGAGCTACGTCAATATCTACACCAAACCATACTACTTCATCTATGAGGGACCACCATTCAAACATTAGAGAACCAAAAATTAATTTGTCTGAGAAGTTTGATGGTACAAGATCTAAATTTTGAAGATTTGTCAATCAAGTACAATTGGTGATTGAACTTCAACCTCAGAGTTATCCTACACAAGGATCTCAAGTAAGATTTATTGAAATGTTACTTTTGAGATCTATTTTATTGTGGTTTCCATTTTTTCTTAAACAACATGATTTAAGATTGGATAACTTAGAGGCATTTTTAGCGGAATTTTAATCTATGTATGGAAAACATGATGCAATCCGTATTGCAACCAACAAGATTTGTATCCTATGACAAGGCAATTGATTAGTGTCATTATAAGCTTCACAATTTTGACAACTAGCGATTGATATCAAGTGGGGTGATGCTGCATTCATCAGCCAATTTTTTTATGGATTATAATATGAGATAAAAAATTTAATGCTCAATTTATCCGATTCTCAAACATTGAGTCAAGCAATTGATTTTGCTGTAAAGTGTGATAATTGACTTTTTGAATTTTGATCCAAGAGTTGTACAAGAAAGCCTCAATGTTATTATTTAATGGCAACATCAACGTCCTCACCAAACGTACATTTGGAAGTAGAAGACATGCAAATTGATGCGGTACGTTTTAAATCTCTTACTGAACAAAAAAAGATTTGGCGTCATCAAGGAAGATTATATTTATATTGTAGAGAATCTAAGCACATTGCTCAATATTGTCCAAAGAAATGACACAATTACAAAATGAGGAGTACGGTTGTCAAAAAAGACAACATGTTGAAAAACAAATTTGTCTAGCTACAATAGAGATTGTGCAGCTAGACAAATTGTACAATTCCTAGTCAAGGTCATATTCTCTCCTCAGAACCATTTTTTTTTTTTTTATAATAGATGTATATTTAGGACCAAAAAACTACAGAGCCTCTGCCTTATTAGATTCAAGAGCCTCAGCATGCTTTCTAGATGAATAATTTATTAAAAATTATAAAATACCTTTAATACAAAAAATTAAACCCATACATGTAGAAGGCATAGATGGTCATCTATTATCTTTTATAGATGTCATTCATGAAACCCGTCTTGTAGAAGTAACAATAGATGGTCATAATAGCTACATAATCTTTAATATAATTAAATCTCTGTCTAATCCAATTATTTTAGGTTTATTATAGCTAGAAAAATATAATCCTCAAATAGATTAAAATTCTCGTAGATTTGACTTTTCTCAGAATGTTATTAAACATCCTGCCGACTAAGTGAAAAGCTATAAATCTAATATAATAAAATCCATACTTACAGGTGTAAAAGCTTTTATACATGCAGCAAAAGAAGGATCAACTTTTGCTATTTATGCCACATCCGTTTTTGATAGTGGAAAGACTTTAAGTGGCATTCTAAGCCAATATCTGAATTATCAGGATGTTTTTGAGAAAAAGAATGCGGATATTCTTCCAAAGCATCATCTATATGATAATTCAATCGACCTCAAGGAACAAACTCAGCCACCATTTGGACCAATCTACAGTTTATTACAAGATGAGTTGGTTGAACTCAAGGTGTACATTGATGATGTTGTGTTGTGACACGATTATATACTGAAACTATGACTAAAAATGATTTTTCAATTAATATTCTATTATCTTAGTTTGACAAGAATTTAATATATTTTAATAAGATTTTTATGAAAGCCTCTTAGTTTATTTTCTTCACTTAATAGCTAGTACATAAGAATTAGTTAGTAATTTTATCTTCTAGGCTATAGTAATTCTTTTACTGTCTTAAAAAGGCCATAAAATGATAAAAATATAATAAAAAAGATAAAATACTAGCATGATTTATACTAAGATTAAGTTCAGGATAAGATCAAGCTATAAAATCCCTAAGATAGGTTAAATTGATACCTGAGGGTTGGCCATTTGTAAGACAGAGTCGAAATCAAATCTTTGGCTACAAAAATGGCCACCTAGGGCAAAGTACGGGGGCTTTTTTAGATCGGGTTTTTGGATTGAATAGCTAGCTTAAAGCTTGTTCCAAGAGCATTAAGGTTGTTACCATAGGATTTTGGATGACTTTGCAATTATTATTCAAAGTCATGATTTGTATTGGTGTTTTGGATTTTATAAAAGACAATGATGGCTTGCATTCTTAAGTGATTCGTGCAATTTGTATAGCATCTATGATTCAAAATTTGATATTGTTTGGATTGTTGAGTGTGCTAAGTGTGTACAAAAGTTTGTATTAATCTAACGATGAAATCAGGAGATATTTGGGCTTTGATACAAAGAGTTGTCAGAAGTTGGCAGTTTAGGATTGGGTAGGATTTCTGTGATAACTAAAGTTCTAAAAATTAGATCAATGTAAATTTTGGCATAGTAATAGAAGACTTAGAGATCAAGCTACATACCAAGTTTGGATTGAAATTAATAATTAAAAAAGAAGAAATCACCACAAGAATTTTTGCATCAATTTTCAAGTTGGCAGCCGAGAGTCATCAGTACAATTTTTGGATATTTTCTTGCAATTTATAAATTGGGTTGGGTTGAAATTTTTTTAAGCATGTAGAAGGCTTATACATGCATTTGTGTGCAAAATTTCACACTAAGTGGACGGCTGGATTAAAAGTTATAGCTTGTCAAATTTCACTAATTAGGATTAGGGCTTACAAACAAAAATAAAAATTACTTAATTATAAAAGAAAAGAGGCTATTGGGATATATGTATGGTTGATGTTACTAAGAGGAGTGTTTTTAAACACTTTTGAATTTAACTTTGAATTATATTCTTCATATATAGATGAAATCTATTAGGGTTTCTTGATTATTTACAAACACAATTTTACCTTCTACAGCCAGGTGCCCGATGCATTCCCGAACAAGACAACACATAATACGACAACAAGAATTTGTCCAAGAATTTCATATGCCATTATAAATTTCCAACAGGAGCTCCAATTCTATTTGTGAAGAAAAAAATTGGATCATTGCGGATGTAAGTTGACTATCAAAGACTCAACAAGATCACAATCAAGAACAAATATCCATTACCTTTAATATCAAAATTCCTTGATCAGTTAAATCAAGCTAAGATCTATACAAAAATAGATCTAAGAAGAACATACAATCTAATATGCATCAAAGAAGGAGATGAATGGAACATTACGTTTTGAACCAGGTACGGACATTCTGAATATAATGTCATGCCTTTTCGACTTGTAAATGCACCAACTGCTTTTCAACATCTCATGAATGATGTTTTTTGTGAGTTCTAAGATAATTTTTTCATCTACTATTTAGATAATATTTTGATCTATTCTAAGAACATAGAAGAACATAGAAGAACATGAAGTACATGTTTGTCAAGTATTACAAAAACTTAGAGATGCGGGATTGTATGCCAAGATGGCAAAGTGTGTATTTCACACTACTCAAGTTGATTTCTTTGGATACATCATTTCAAATGATGGTCTCATGATGGATCCTAAGAAAGTCCAGACAATCATGAATTAAAAGATTCCAAAGACAATAAGAGATGTCTAATGCTTTTTGGGATTTGCCAATTATTATCGGATCTTCATCAAAGACTTCTCTCAAGTTGCAACTCTATTTACACGTTTGACCTATAAAGACAAACTCTAATGAAATCAAGAAGTGGATACAATATTTGAAGCTTTGAAAATATTATTTGTTTTTGCACCAATCTTACATTGTGTTGACTTTTCTAAGGCATTTTTTATTAAAAAAGATGCATCAGACTTTGCCTTGGATGTAGTTTTGTCACAAATGGGAATAGATGACAAACTTCATCCAATAGCTTTTTATTCAAGAAAATTCTCAGCAATCGAGATCAATTATGAGATCCACGGCAAAGAACTTTTTGCAATGGTGGATTCCTTTTAAGAATGGCATCATTGTTTAGAAGGCGCTTCCAATCCAATCACTGTATATACGGATCAGAAGAATCTGGAGTATTTCATGTTGGCACGTGTGTTGAATCATCGTCAAGCTTGTTGGAGTATGTATTTATCAAGATTCAAATTTATTATCACTTATCGGCTAGAAAAACAACAAGGTATGTCTGATGCTCTTTCTAGATGTTCTTATTTTGCACCAAAAGAAAAAGAGGTAGCTTTTGAGCAACAAAGAACGGCTCTCTTAAAATCGGAGCAATTTCATCTTCAAATAATGAAATCAACATTGACTGTTGATTCAACTTTTCTCAAGCAAATTCAATCAAGTATGTCTTTAGACCTTCTTGTTCATGATATCAAGAATAATTCTTCTAAATTTGAATTCAAGAATAACCTACTATATTTCAAAGGACGCCTATATGTTCTAAAAAGAGAAGCACGTTGTCGTAATACATGTAATTTTGCTCGAGAATGCTTTAGGCACCTGGCTGTGGAAGACAAAAAGGAAATACACAACAATAAGATCCTAACAACTCTAATAGAATCCTAAACAACTTCTATTAAATCTTAGCAATACTAATAAAACTTTGATCCAATCTTTAAACAATTATAAAAGAAGAATAAATGAATCATACATTAATCATAATAAAAAATAACATATAAAATACTAAATTTAGAAAATACTAAAAATAGAATCTTAAAATCCTAAGGCATATCTTATTTAAACCATAGATCAAACCCTAGTTAAAACCTAAATCAAATCCTATGTCAAACCCTGGTCAAAACCTAAGTCAAATCCTAAGTCAAACCCTAGTCCAATCCTAAGTCAAATCCTAAGTCAATCCCTGGTCAAAACCTAAATCAAATCCTAAATCAAATCCTAAGTCAAACCCTAAATCCTAAACTCTAAACCAAACCCTAAATCCTAAATCAAACCCTAAGCAAATCCTAAATCCTAAATCAAATCCTAATCAAATCTTAAACCAAATTCTAATCAATTCAAATCAATCCTAGGAAAAATTAGAACCTCAATATCTACTGATTAGACTGTTGATCTTACTTAAAACTTTGTATACCTTTTAACCTTTTAGTCAACAACAAACACAACAAATTTGAAGGAAATCAAACTTACCAAATGGAAGAAAAATCCCAAAAACTTCTCGGGTGTTGGTCGGCCTCCTTCTCCAACCTTGATGCTGATCTTCCAATGCTGATTTCTCTCTTTTCTACCGTTCAATCAGTCTCAAATTACTAATGTGTATAGGAAAACAAGTCTATTATCCACACAAATAAAAATTACTCCAATCCAACTAGCAGATTGCTCAACATCTCAAAAACTCTAACTGACCCTCAAAACTTAAATTCCAAGACCTTGATCCATTTAAACCTCAATTACGTACAACTAAACTATTAGATTCAACTCAAATTTACAACGCATATTAATAACAACAATACCCAAAAACCTACAAATCTCTAATTGTAGATCTGCTACAAAACTTCTGAAATTGCCTAAAACATCAATCCTATTTCATTTTACAAAATCTCAAGTTGCCAAAATCAACCTTGACTTTGCAAAGCTATTACAAAGTCATTTTTTCTTGAAATCACTCAAAATCAACTCCAATACAAAATCCTTCAAATTCACTCCCTAATCCCAATCTTCGATCTGCAAAAGCCCCCCGGATCCGCTATAGGCATGCGGTTTTGTGCCTCTGGGTCTGATTTTGACCCCAGCTCATAACCGGTCCTTTCCGGGTATCTATTTCAAGATTTTTGTGGTAAGTTTTTCTGAAACCTCTTCTTAACTCCCTCCTATATATGCTTATATCATTTTATTTTCCAATCTACTTTGTTTTGCCTTACTTATGGCCCTATAAAGTAAATAGAAGCTCATTTGTAAAAAAGGCAGCATTAACACTCATTAGTTTTACTCCCTTTTTACTATTATCTATTTTTCTAAGATAATTTGTTACAATATTTTGAACTAAGATCTTCTATAATATACTATTTCCACACTCTTTCACCTAATAGTCGCGTTACATCATGACAACGTTTACGTATTCTTCAAGTACTTCATGATTTTTTAGCGATAGGATATTTTAGATACAATAAGACTTTGGAACTTATATCAAGAGATTTTTGGTGGCCTCAAATATAGAAGGCAGTCAAAGACTTTGTACAATCATGTGATATTTCTTCAAGATCAAAGACTCCTCGTCATCGACCTTTTGAACTTCTTCAGCACTTACCTATTTCAGAACAACCATGGTCTTCTATTTCTATGGATTTCATCACAGATCTTTCAAGCTCAAGATCTTATGACTCTATATTTGTGATAGTAGATCGGTTCACTAAGATGGTACATTTTGTGCCATGCATAAAATCTATCACAGGTGAAGAAACAGCTAAGCTTTTCATTGATAATATCTATCACTATCATAAGTTACTTAAGGATATTATAACGGATAGGAGAACTCAATTTGTGTCAAGATTTTGGAGAATCCTTTTTAAGATCTTAAAAGTGGACGTAAAATTATCTTCAGCTTTTTATCCTCAAACTAACAAACAAACAAATAGTATATTATGATTGGACAGCTACCAATAAAATGATTGGACAGCTCTTCTGCCACTGGCAGAGTTTGCTTATAATAATACGATATATTCTTCTATGTAACAAATACCTTTCTTTGCCAATTATGATTACCATGCAGGACTTGATGCTTTTGATTTTTCAAAAGTTGATAATCCAACGGCAGAAGATTTGACAAATCGTTTGTCAGAGCTACATGTACTAATAAAGGTGCAATTAAAAGAAGCTCAAGAATGACAAAAAATAAATGCAAATGCATATTGTAAGGAATAACCACAATTCAACATGGGGGACAAGGTATGGTTACTTCGTCGCAATATCAAGACTACTTGTCCTTGTGATAAGTTGGACTATTATAGACTTGGACCTTTTCCTATTTCTGAACAAATCAATCTAGTTGCATATCAATTAGATCTACTAGAGTCCATAAAGATCCATCCTATATTCCATGTTGTCAAATAGAGAGAATTTGCCTTATGAAAACACCGGGTTCCTAGTTGCTATTAGAACTAGCAAGGAACATAAAAGGAAGTCGTGCAAGTATCTTAAATACTTGCTCAATATTTGTTCAAGCTTCCAAATTATATTTTTATTATACTTGTATAAAATTTATACAAATATAAAGTAAAAACCTTTGAAAAATACTTGTATTAAAATTGAATATAATCCTTGTACAAAATAGAGTATAATCCTTGATATAATACTTGTTTAAATACTTATATAAATATTATATATAATACTTATAGAAATCTTATATAAATACTTGATATAAATATAAGTATATATACTTGTATAATGAGTATAAGCAAAGTGTATATATACTCAAGTATACCTCAAAATATGACCGCATATGAGGAATACAAGTTATACAACAAGCTGAAATTAAATAAATTATTAAAAATTCATCCAAAGGCCAAATCAAGTATGCTTATAGCCTATGGAAAGCTAAAAACTCATTATAAAATATATCAAAATTTCACAAATAGACGTCTTACTCTTTAAAAGTTATGGCTAAAAGAAATAGGCACTAAAATTTCACAGCAAATACAAAGGTAGTAAAGCTCCTCTTCACTTCAGCCTTTGTTGTGGTTGCTTTCCTTCTCTAAATTGAACATGCAATAGCTTTTTAGAAAGCTCACTCCATCATCTAACTTTTCCTAAAATTTTGCATACATGCCTCTCAAACTTCAAGTTTTATAGCTAGTTGATTCTACTCTTCAAACCCTAGCAATAATTTTCTCTCTTGATACTTCATGGCTCATAAAACTTTCATAAAAGCTCTAAATGTGTTGATTTTTGTTTTTATAGAAAGCTTACACAAGTTAATATAAGCACCTAAAATATCAAAAAGATTAAAAAGACTGTCCGACTTGGATGGTTGAACAAAGTCTCTGCCCTTCTTTATTTCATTAGATGGTAGTAGACCCTTTCCCACTCTCAAGCTCACAACTTTCTCTCTCCAATTCCAAATGTTACAAGAGATAGCTTGATGGAAAGGTAGTACAATTTTCTACAATTTTTACAAATTTCATTAAGAAAGAGTCGAAATCAGACTTAGAGTGGCAGCTCAAAGTTTCTGCCATCACTTTTCAATAGCAGCGGACCTCATTCTATTAAAACAAGTATAACTTTTTGTTCACAACTTCAATACAAGTGAGTGATTAGGTACTAGAATCTTCACAACTCAAAGAACATATTTTCTAAATTTCATTACAAATGCTTTTATATCCTTGGAGCTATTTCTCTCCAAAGTTCACTACTCAAAAACAACCAAATCCTAGGTGCAGCAAGAGGAGTATATTCCCCTTTCCTTCCATAACAATCTATGACACGCCCACATGGGCAGCCAAATCCTATTGGACAGGCCCTATTCACCCCATGCTCTTTTTTTTTATCCCTCACAAGATCCATTCTACCTTAAAAGTCAACAAGAAAGGTAAAACAACCTTTATCTTTTTTCTAATTACTAAAGAATCTATTCTAGGATATAAGTAAGGTAGGAACAAAACAAATAGCCATCTTAATTCACTAATTAAGTGGCTATAATAAATCCTCTCCTAATAATATCTTCTAAAATAATCTCTAGTACTTCCACATGTAATAACAATAGATACAAGATATATAATATTTTTACACACTGCATGTAAATGCAGTATGACAATGTGTCACTACTCGAGCTATACAAGACAGTGGATATACAAAGAAGAAGACAAATACCACCGCCTCCTATAGAAGTAGACAATAGTGAAGAATTCAAGATTGAAGAGATTTTAGATTCAAGGTGATGCCAAAATCGACTAGAATATCTTATGCATTGGCACGGATACGATATTAGTGAACGCACATGGGAGCCATCTAAGAATCTAACAAATGCATCAATAAAAGTCAATGTATTTTATTGACGATATCCATCAAAACTAAGATAAAAAAATCAAAAAAATCTTTGCTATAAAGCAAAATAGGTTCTATAGAGGTTTCATCCTACCTTGTATCATTGTTTGTTATTTCCTTAGATTTATTTGTGCTAAAGAGATGGAAGATCAACAACTAGCAAATTCAGCTCAAGAGCCATCATTTGCTGATTTATCAGACGAGACATTACAACTATCGCAACCTCCAAGATGATGAAATAGAGATGAAGATCCTTAAGAACAACATGTCCTTCCTCGGATTGATGGCAAAATATAACATGTTTGGTATCACAACCTTGAAAGAGACTCCCAATGTTTAGTGATACTTTTAGAGGTAGGAACTACTCCTAATGGTATTCCTAATATTTTCTTTGAAGAGAGTTATAAAGGCCTCAACAATGATCAAATAACAAGGTGGTCCTCTCACCTTGGTATGAAATATTATCGTTGGTTGAAAGGACCTATCAACTATCTTCAAAGGGAACAAAGATCAGAGTATGTGGCAAGCACAATTTGACGTATCCTAAACTTCTTCAACATGTAATCACCGCTCTTTGTGAAACTCGTCCCTAAAAGGGGAGATAATGTCACAGACATAAGATTTATTCCAATAATTATCTAGTTAATATAAACCAATAGAAATTGGTAAAATAAGTTGATTTGATAATATTTTATAGAGAAGTTTTTTAGAAGCTTCATAGAAGCGGAATCACCTTTATACATGTCTATAGGTGATTGATAGGTTAGAAACTTAGTCAACAAACTAGCCACATGGTGCACATGTTGGTAGCTTGTGGAATTAGCTAGCCATGTGTCACACATGTTGGTAGCTTATGGAATAAGTCAAGTATATGGTACACATGTGAGAAACTTATCGTGCAAGTTTGACACGTGTCTTGCAAATTAGATATGTATAGGAGGTCCTTTAGAGTACCGCCATGTAGCTCTTAATTAGATAGTATTTATAGAGGCAAGAGTGAAGCCTTCTTCACTCTTATCAATTCCTTTCTTGCTTCTAGTCTAGATTCAAGAGTCTACAGTTTTCTTGTCTTGTGGCAATAGCCATTTTAGTTTCCTTTAATATACATACTTCCTTATTTTTATTTTGTTATTCTTCTTAATAGAAGTTTTATATGTTTATTTGTTTTTATTAAGTTCTTGTCCTTGACAATGAGTCGCATTAATGGAGTCGTAATCTTGGAAAAATCATTGATGAAGATTCTATAAAAATTTATAAATTCCAAAAAACATTATACATCTTTGATTGATGACAGCTGTTTCCACTCTATAACAGTTTGTATCTTCTTTGGATCTATAAAAATTCTATTTTTAGAAGCAATATATCCCAAAAATTCAACTAATGATTGATGGAAAGAATACTTCTCCAATTTGGTATACAATCCATTTTCTCGTAGTTTCTCCAATACCTTACCTACATGATGTTTATATTCTTGTTTATTCTTAGAAAAGATCAAAATATTGTCCAAATAAATGACTACAAAATTATCTAAGTATTTTCATAAGATATCATTCATCATATGTTAAAAGACTATAGGTATATTTATAAGTACAAAAGGCATAACATTGTATTCAAAATATCCATACCTTATACAAAATGATGTCTTTTATTGATCTCATTCTTTAATCTTGATTAGATTGTAGGCGCTTCTCAAATCAATCTTTGTAAAGATCTTTGCTTGTCCCAATTGTTGCAATAATCTTGAGATTAATGGTAATGGATAGTGATTTTTTTTAGTTATCTTGTTCAAACCTTGATAGTCAACAAACATACATAAAGAATCATCTTTTTTCTTCACAAACAAGATAAGAGCTCCCGCAAGTGATTTTGAATGTCTAATAAAATTCTTGGCTAGATTTACATCAATATATTTCATGAAGGCTATAAGCTCCATTTGTGACAGATTGTAAATTGGACCAAATGGAGGTTGAGCTCTATCTTGTAATTCAATTGCACAATCATAAAGACAGTGTTCTGATAATATGTCTGCTTTTTTCTTTTCAAATGTGTCTTCAAGATTGCGATATTAACTAGAAATTTCCTACTTCAGTTGCTTTGTTGGATCTTTGATTGGAATAACATATAATGCAAATACAATCCCTTTCTTTGCTGCATGCATAAATATTTTAGCTCTAAAAAATAGAATAGTATCTTATTTTTTCTTTTGATGTTTAAATCTTGTGAAAATCTTTTGCAAACTCTAATCAATATCATGATCATGTGGCTCAAACCAAAGGAGTCTAATGACAATAGGATTTGTCAGACATTGAATGATGTTAAAAATAATTTGTGATACTTGATCTCCTAATATCACTTCGAATGGTTTGATTTCTTCAATAATATCTCTTGATGCAAGGTTTTGTCCATCAATGATTTTAACATGTGCAAGATGGATCTTCTTTATAAGTATTAAATAGTGCTTGGTTGCAAAATTCTTATCCATAAAGCATGCTGAGGCTCCAGTATCTAAAAAGACTTTAATAAAAATCTCTTGTCTTAGGATTCTTATATATACATGAAGTATAAAATATAATGTTGGATCCGGATGTAGAAAGAGACATATTTTTGGTGCTTTAAATTTGGAGGTGTCCTACCGCAAGGTCCCTACTATAGCTGGATGTCTTTATTTTTTGACCTTTCCAATTTACATATTATACCTCGTGCCTTAAATTCTCTAGACTTATTTGGACAATTTGCTACTTTGTGATTGGATCTTCTACAATATAGATATAGATTCTCTTCTTGATGTCTAATCTTTTCTACTGGTATTAATGGCTTGAATTGAGTTGCATCAATTTACATAGGTTTAGGATATGTTAATGGCTTCTCTGATACTCTACAAGATGTAGCAGATGTTCTTTGATAGGTATTGCTGAAAATTAATCGCCTCTCTTGTCGTAATTCAAATAGGCAATTGTCACAAGTAATAGCTTGAGCTATGAGTTCTTCAAAGCTTTCAACTCTTGGCATTGTGATCAATAAATTCTTTATATTATCTTTTAAGCCATAATCAAATTGAGTTATAAAGGCCTTATCATTTTAATCAAAATTACAAATAAGTTGTTGAAATTTTGTGGCATAAATCGTAACTAAATATTGTCTTTTTTGTAGATTTTGAATCTTTCTTTCTGCCACCTTCTTTTGATCACTATTTCCAAATATAGTAGTAAATCTTTTTATAAAAGCCTCCAAATTATATAGGATTAAAAAATCTTTTTTTAACAATGGAACAAATCATGATCAAGCACTTCTTTATAATAGGGTGCCCACAAAAGCAACTTGAGTGAATCCATCTGGATAATGAGAAAGATATAGTCATAAGTAAAGTCATACTTGTTGTACAAACCCTCAAAAGTTGGATCTTGTTCTATCAAATTTATTAGACATACTAGCTTTTGGCTCCTTTATGACAATCCTTGAAGCTTCTAGAGGAGTTATGTGCATAGCTTGTCTATTGCTTGCTTCCCTCATCAAATAATCTCTTATTACAAATTATAAATCTCTTACTTAGCTTCTTCAAATATTTACTCTATTTGCGATTTTTTTTTGGGTTGCAAAAAAATGTCATTTCTTCTTATACAGTATCCAATAGAGCTCAAAGATTTGCAAGAGTTGCCACTCCATTCTTTGTTTGTAAAGATGCACTTCCATTAACCTGATCTATTTCCAAGTTGACAAAAAAAAAATCAATAAGCTATTAGTGTAGTATTTTCTATATTAAAAGAAATACTTTTAAATAGCTAATTTAGAAGAGGATAATCTGCAACCTCTAAAATGCAATGATATATCTTAAGAAAGGAATAATCCACTCTTTCTAAAGAAAAATCAACAGCAAAAAGTAAGCATATCAGTCTAGAGGGGGATAGTCCACACTTCTCTAGAACGCAATAGTATCTTGAAGAAAGATAGTCCACTCTCTATCAAGAAATCAAAGCTCTGATATGATTATGTAAGTAGTCTTGCCAAACTATCAGGGATGTAAGATAGTAGATTATCAAAAAAATAAGGAAAAGATTCAGAACTAGAATTATTTCAAGAACAAGAATTGATTGGATAAAAACAAGAATTAGATCAAGAACAAAGGACTAGATTGATATTGTAAACAAGACAACACTTTGGATTGCTCCAAGACTTTTGTTGGCAAAATTGAGGTATTCTTTGGTCTTGCCTCTTATTTATACTACAAGGCTTATGTCTTATTGAACCTTTTAAGAGTATCTTAGAAGATTTAGAAGCCTGAGGAAGATTCTAAAAGACTCTAAAAAGTCTACGAGAAGTTTTGGAAGGTTGAAGAAGATTTTAGAGGATTTTTGAAGAATAAAGAAGATTCTAAAAGATTCTAGAAGATTCTAGAAAGTTCAAAAAAGTGATAATTTAAAATATGTCCATAATAATACCTTTTGGACTTATAAATGCACTAGACACTTTTCAACATCTTATGAATGATATTTTTTATAAATTTTTTAATGATTATATTATCTCCTATTTAGACAATATTTTTATTCACTCTAAAAATACAAAAGAATATAAATTTTATGTTCATTGTGTATTATAAAAATTTAGAGATGTAGGACTATATGCTAAGATGAAAAAGTATGTATTTTATAATATTCAAGTTGACTTTTTAGAATATATCATTTTAAATGATGGTCTTAAGATGGATCCAAAGAAAATTTAGACAATCATAAATTGGAAGATTCCAAGAATAATAAGAGATGTACAATATTTTTTAAAATTTGCTAATTACTATTGAATTTCAATCTAGAAATTTTCTTAAGTTGCAGCTACACTTACACGCTTAACTTGTAAGCACAAATTTGAGTAGAGTAAAGAAGCAAAAGTATTATTTGAAGCTTTAAAGATAATTTTACTTTTGTACCAATATTGTATCACATTGACTTTTTTAAAGCATTTATTATAGAAACAAACACATCAAACTTTGCTTTGGATGTAATATTGTTACAAATAGGAGTAGATGACAAACTCCATCCAATAGCTTTTTTTCTAGGAAATTTTCAAAAGTAGAGATTAATTATAAAATCCATGATAAAGAACTTTTTACAATTGTGGATTCTTTTGAAGAATGATATTATTATCTAAAATATTTTTTTAATCCAGTTACCGTCTATACAAATCACAAGAATTTTGAATATCTTATGTCAACACACGTATTGAATCGTTGTTAGGCTTGTTGGAATATGTCTTTGTTAAGATTCAAATTCATTATCACTTATCTTCTAAGAAAATAATAAGGTCTATTTAATGTTCTTTCTAAACATTCTTATTTTGTATCAAAAAAAAAGATTTAACTTTTGATCAACAAAAAATAATCCTCTTGAAACTAGACCAATTTCATCTTCAAGTAATGAAATCAATATTAAGTATTGATTTAATTTTTTTTAAATAAATCCAATGAAGTATGTCTTTAAATCATCTTATTTATGAAATTAAGAATAATTCATCTAAGTCCGATCATAGTTTCAAGTTTGTTCAAGAATAATCTATTCTATTTGAAAGGATGTCTATATATTCCAAGAAATGAAGCACAACTATGTATTCTTGAATATTATCACAACTTTCCTATAATAAGATATTTTGGATATTAAAAGACTTTAGAATTAATATTTAGAGATTTTTAGTGGCTTCAAATGTAAAAGGGTGTTAAAGAGTTTGTGCAGTTGTACAAAATTTGTTCAAGATCAAAAACTCCTTGTCATCAATCTTACAGACTTTTTTAACCATTACATATATCAAAACAACCATGATCTTCTATTTTTATAGATTTTATTACAAATCTTCTAAATTGAAATTCATATGACTCTATATTTGTGATTGTAGATTGTTTCACCAAGATGGCACATTTTGTATTGTATATAAAATCTATTACAAGTAAAAAATAGCTAAATTCTTTTTTGATAATATCTATTATTATCATGGATTATTTAAGAATATTTTATCAAATTAAGGGACGCAATTTATATTAAGATATTAGAAGATTCTTTTCAAAATATTAAAGATAGATGTAAAACTACCTTTAGATTTTTATCCTCAAATTGATGGACAAACGAAAAGAATAAATTAAATTTTAGAGCAATATTTGAAATATACCACCAACTACCATCAAGATGATTGAACAAGCCTTTTACCATTGGTATAATTTGCTTATAATAATTTAGTATATTCTTCTATTCAATAAATTCTGTTCTTTGTCAATTATGGTTATCATCCACAATTTGATATTTTTGATTTTTTAAAAGCTAATAATCTTGCAGCGGAAGATTTGGCAAATTGGTTATCAAAGCTATATAAAATAATGAAGGTACAATTAAAAGAACCTAAAGAATGACAAAAAATCAATATACATATCTATTATAAAAAACAACTTCAATTCCACATGGGCAATAAGGTACGGTTACTTTATTATAATATTAAGACTACTTGTTCTTGTGACAAGCTAGATTATTATAGGCTTAGACTATTTTTGATTTGTGAATAGATTAATCTAATTGTCTATTCATTATATCTACCAAAATCTATAAAAATTAACCTTGTATTCCACATATCAATTTTTAAGCCATACAAGACAATAGATATACAAAAAAAAAGACAAATGCCACCACCTCCTAAAGAAATAGATAATAATAAAGAATTTGAAATAGATGAGGTCTTAGATTCAAGATGGCGTCAAAATTGGCTGGAATATTTTGTACATTAGTATAGATACAATATTAATGAATACACATAGGAGCCATTTAAGAATCTAGCAAATGCATCAATGCATCAATAAAAGTGTCACGGACATATACATAGTTACCTATATGATCATATAGAACTAGATAAAAGAAGATAAAAGCAGGTTAATTCCATAATATCTTTAGAGAAACTTCCTAAAAACTTCATAGACGTTGCTTTGACTTTATAAGTGTCCATAGTAGACTTTTGGATTAGAAACTTGGTCAATAAGTTAGCCACATATCGTACATGTTGGTAGCTTGAAGACCAAGCTAAATACGTGGCGAACATATAGGAAACTTGCCCTGCAAGTTCAACACGTGTCTTGCAACTTGGACACATGTCTTGTAAATTGGATACGTGTTGGAGGTCCTATAGAACGTCGCCACTTAGCTCTTAGGTAGATAGTATAAATAGAGACAAAAGTGAAGCCTTCTTCACTCTTGTCAACTCCTTTCTTGTTTCTAGTTTGATTTCAAGAGTCTCTAGTGTCTTGTCTCTTGGCAATAGCTATTCCAGTTTCTCTTAATATATACACTACCTTGTTTCTATTTTGTTATATTTCTTTGAGAGTGTTTTTCACTTACTTATTTTCTTCCGTTGAGT